>BGPR01012248.1:0-27617 GCA_013235015.1 Araneus ventricosus
CCCCCCTTTAAACCCCCCTGTACCCCCCCGCGCAACCCCCAAGGGCGGGGACTTTTAGTATGTTGTTTAGGACACTATCCCCAACAACTGTGCCAAATTTCAAAACTACACCATTTTTTTTTCTTCTATTCGTCGATTTTTGTCCTTCGTTGACTGGACTATAACTGGAAAATCATCTTTCATGGTATGACGGGTGTAAATTGCCTCTTCACTCGAGAGCTTTCCCGTCAAATTGGAAGTGTTTAAATAGATATAGATGCGAGAGAAACGTTTAACTTTGATTGAAAACAAATAAAATAAACACATGTTTTATGACAGAACATGTTTTTTTTTTATTTGCATATTATTTACACCTCTTACAAAGCACTTCTCTGCTTGTCAAACGTTGCCAAAAATATTATCAAATTATATCATCACGATTGCAATAAACAATCAGATGCATCGTGGCGTTCAAACCATTTCACGCGCATAATATACCACTGACGTGACTTACTACTTTCTAATAAAAACGGAAATTAATTGGAAATATAAAATTAATATAATTTAAAATTTCTCGGGAACTATTGATCATAGAGAGATAAATTTTATATCAATCGATAGAAAATTTTATTTCACTATTTTAGAGCTATTAAATGTAAAATTAAAATGACAATTACTTTTTAAAATTTGAAATGACTGAAATTTAGGAGCTCTAACAATGAAACAATGCTGTTTAACGTCTCGCGGTACTACGGCGCGAATTTTATTGCTGGTGACGTCAGAGCGTTACCGGATCAGCGAGAGACAGATCTGGGCTATTATATTAGTAATTTTGTTTACTCTCTGTATCACAATTTGAGTTGTGCCTAATTTTGTCCAATATTTTTTTTGCACTAATTTCTTTATTTTTTTCCCGTCGCACATTGAGACGCATATTTTCGATTGTCACCCTTGGAAGGGGTTTTAATGCACATGTTTCATTGCCTTTTTTCTCATCTTGGTGCGTACTATCATCCTTCTAATTTTATCAAAGTTCTTTTCGAACACCTTGTATTCAATGTAATTCTATCCTTTTCAACTGCTGTCATGTATGTAATGCAAAAAATTAAATTATTTTCCAATAATCTTGTGACAGAAACAGGGTTAAAAAGTCAACATCAACATAATATGATGCGTGTTGAGCAAAGAAAAACGTTTAAGTTTCACGCTGTTCGTTGGAGAGCGTCAGGAAGGTTAAAGAGAAGAATTTTCAGTTTCCCTTTTAAGAATTGTTTTAACTGACCACAGGAATTTTGACTCAAACTGCAAAATACAAATTCAGAGAAAGTGTAATATATTTTCATTGCAGAATGCGATTAAGACATGACCGAAATAAACTATTTAATTTTAAACGAATCTGAATAATGTGTTTTCGTGAAATGAAACATTATAATTAAGTTCCACCATAACAACGTAAATATGTTTTATATTTCAAATTAAAAATTAGATCAGAATCATATTTTTTTTCGTAATTTCTTCGTAATATCTATATTAAAAAAAATGAAATTTAAAAAATACTGACAATTGCCAGACTGTAGTTTGTTTTCTATTTTGTCGCATTTGATTTTAAATTCTTTAAAGTCAAACTAACAGATGCTAAATAATGTGTTTTTCATGAGATGACACATTATAATTAAGTTCCACAATAATAACGTATATGTTAAATATTTCAAATTAAAAATTAGATCAGAATCAGATTTTTTTTCGTAATATCTTCGTTATATGCATATTAAAAAAACTTGAAACGAAATTTTAAAAAATACTGAAAACTGGCAAACTTTAGATTACTTTCAATTGTGTTGCATTTGATTTTAAATTCTTTAAAGTCAAACTAACAGATGCAAAGATACACGAAGTAAACTTTGCTTAACAATCAACACCACCTATTTCGATTTTTCGCAATTTCAAAGTGGAAGAAAACACTGAATTTTTCGCAAACACTAGTGAATATTTATGAATTTTTCTCATATCTGGAAGGAACTTGGGGTCTCATGTTGATAACAGATGTTAAAAGAAATTAAGAAATATTCGTTATTTTTTGCGAAAAATTCAGTCATCCGTATAAAATGCATAATCCAATTTTTCACGAATTTACAAAGCAGAATATGTGCCATATGGTATAAGTAATACTTAAACCATACGTATACCTGGTATACGTATGGTTTACCTGGTATACTTGGTCACGTATACCTGCTACGTATGTGTGAAATTGGAGGGGGAAATAGTCCTGTTTATTTGCCTCAGTTCCGTATTCGAAAAAATCCTGTCGTACACTTGAATGTAAAATTTTTGTAGTGAGAGTAAGTTATATTGCAAGCTTTCGTTTCGTTTTTGTTGCGAATGATACTACTTTTTACGGCATTAATGATGCATCTTTAACTCTTTCGTGGTCAGATTTTTTTTTTCGAATATCAAACCAAAAAAAACCATTTTTTTGTTGCTGAAAATAAATATATGTTCTATCCTGAATTCGAAAATGCAAAAACTTGTTTCACCTCCTGGTGATAATACATGTGATATCCTGTTCACTTATCTTAAGTGTTACCTGCAATGCCCTTAATTTTTAAATTAAAACAAAATATTATCTGATAATATATTTTTCAGATATATTTCTTTGAGGTATTTAAGATAAATATCTGCAAGAAAAGAATTATTGATGACATGTAGAAAATGTTTTTTTTAAATGGCTTTGCATCTTTACCAGGAAAACTTCTTTACAATCTTTCTTGACCATCACAACGTAAAAATTACATTGAAATAATTGAATGCCGATTATTTTATTGATAACATTGCCAAAATCGTGGAATATAACGAGAAGCGTAAGTAGCGATGAATTCACTTTCAACCATGCAACTTATCTCTTCGGTACATGACATGAGACGCCGACCGCACTGGTACAAAAAAGCCGAACATATGACTTGCGACGCCGACCGCACTGGTACAAAAAAGCCGAACATATGGCTTCCGACGCCGACCGTACTGGTACAAAAAGCCAAGCATATGGCTTGCGACGCCGACCGTACTGGTACAAAAAAGCCGAACATATGGATTGCGAAGCCGAACAAGAAGGGGCTAATTGAGAATGTATACAAAATAATGTGGAATCTTGATTATCCGACTTCATTGGAGCGTAGTCACCTCTATAATCGAAAAATCGTTTAATCACGACAGAATTTTAAATCGTGTCTTCTTCTCTTTCGATTTTCCAAAACTGTTTATTTAAAATTACAAAAATAAATCCACAAGAAACTATTAACATTTTAACAAACATTTTTATTAGTTATGAAACTTCTTACATTCATTTTTTGAAGCATTAATAAGTTTTGATGAGAGTATTTTCCAACGTTACTACGTTTCACTGTTTCCTTTGTGTTTTCCCGATGATTGTTTAGAGGTTTTCTCAAAAGAATATTGTTACGACATAGTAAAATTGTGTCCCTGACACGATAATATTGCCGACCCTTTTGGTAACTTGGGACAAAGTTCGCGACTTTTGTGACAAAAAGAATCATCTAGAAAATGCATGTTGGTATGAAATGTTGTCCTATATCTACGAACGAATTTAAATCCTCCAGTAACTTCAAAACGGGACGGGAATCTGAGAAATCCTGTTTATGAAAAATTGAAAGTATGATGCAATGAACTATTGTATTCCCAGTTATATTCTGTTGAACAAGCAAGTTTAAACCGTTTTGCAGCTTCAGAACGAGACAGTAATTTGTGAAAACTTGTGAACGAAAAATTGAGATTAAGATGCAATGAATCATTGTATTTTCATTCTTAGTCGTTTGCAAGAAAAAAATATTGAAATCCTACGTAACTTCAAAACGGGATGGAGATCTATAAAATACTGTTTAGGAAAAATTGAAATTATGATGCAATCATTTATATTTTTTCCAATCTTATTCTTTTGAAGTAAAAATTTAAAACCTTCTTGCAGCTTTAAAACGAGTGTCATAAAAATGAACATATGTGCATGTATTGAAGGCAAAACTAGCTGCAGAATGTTTGTCAAGCAACACAGTCTTAGCCATGCGTCACATTTTTTTGCCCAAATTATACGTTAATCTATAAAATCCTGTTTACGACAATTTAAATTAAGATGGCATGAACCAGCGTATTTCCAATCTTAGTTGTTTTGGAGATAATATTTTTAATCTTGCTTCAAAACGAGACGGTGATCTGTGAAATCCTGTCTACCAAAAAATTTAATTTAGATGTATTGAACTATCTTTTAAATAAAACATTTAAAAATGCATCTCGAACCTGAATATTGAAACAAAAGCATTTGTAGTAAATGGAAAAATGGATAGCCTTTTTAAAAAAACAAACTTTGTCGGTATTCTCAAGAAATTTTTAAAACAGATCGAATATCAATAAAAAAAACAAAAACTAATTCTTTATCCCTTTTTTATGATAATTCTTCCTTTATATTTATGAAAATCATCTTTCTGTTAATGAGAGACGGAAGTTTTCTTTCCACTCCAATGAATTAAAATATTCAATCAGATAAATGGATCTGTCCTTTTGATAGTTCAAATAATGAATAAAGTCTAGAGTTTCTTTTTCAAAAGATATGTTGCCCGACTTTGCATTCAAAAGAGAATCTGCTTCTTTGATTACAAACTTCTTTAACTGATCTCTTAAATTATGACATTTGGGTTGAATGAATAATGTTTTCTCAAACGCCCACCGAAATTGCTATTTATAGCTATCTGGAATTCCGATGATTTTAAAAATGAGCAAATGATGTTCTAAAGAAGGAAATAATCTGCACTGAATTTAAATTCTTTAGAATATTTGTTAATATTCTTAGTTTTGCTTTGGTTGTTTGCTTATGGAAATTGAAAGTTTCCGCCTTTAAAAATGGATTATATGGAGCCAGTGGCGAATCCAGGGGGGGACTATCGGGCTACAGCCCCCCCCCCCCGGGGGGGGCCGGAATTCTTGATTTTATTTAAAATCATTACAAATGTTTTTTCTTAATTTATCTCTTTAAAAAAATAACAAAAACGTTTCAACATTGCTTTCTAGCTTGAAAGGCTCTAAAATTTTGCTACTTTTGTAGTCATTCCACTTGTACTTATAGCAATGACGCGGTCGACGACATTTTTGGCTAGTTATTTCATCGTAATTTTTATTAAATTATCGAAAAAATTGCATTGTTCTTTATGATTCTTATTGTCAGGTGAGTAAAGTCTGTGAAGTTAAAGAGTTTTGGTTTATTTTAGTCTTGAAATTTGACATTCATCACGACGATACCAAGTTTTTATGACGTCAGCCTACGCCCCCAGACCGGAATCCTAGATTCGCCACTGTATGGAGCTGTTTTGGGTCTCAAACTGATTAGAAATGTCAAAGTTTTCCCCACTAACACCCAACATCCAATTTATAGGGCAGTTACATTTCACTTCCGTTGCTAAACTGAACGTGTTCAATTGTTTCTATATTGTCTTGTCTAATAGGAAAATATGTATTCCCAAACATTTAAGCAATTTTCAAGTGGCATACCACTTGTTAGCCATATTTTTAAATCAAAGTATTTTGAAATCATTTTAGGTAGATTAATTATAGGAAGTCTACCTATTGCAATGTTCTCATGGCATGACTTCCGGAAAATTTCTGCAGATATTCACCAATCATGACCCCTAGAACCCCAAAACACCCTTCTTTCAAAAGTTTATATATATATCAGGGTATAACAATATAACACGTGATAAAAGTGAAGGGAATATTGGCTATTTTTAATAAATTACGTACGCATTTTAGGGAAGATGCATGACGTCAAGGAGTCGCTGATTTCGCGATTTGTGCTCGCGTGGAAACGATTAAAATATTCTTTTAATAATAAATATGCCAAGACGAGAGATTTAATATACCTCCAGCTAGGGAAATAGAACGACTGGAGTTAAAGAAAAGTGATTTTGGAATACATTAAGACTTTAAAATATATAATATTAGAATTTGAAATAAAATTAAGGAGATTATTACACACACACACAATGAAAATGGTGGGGGTTGAAATTTTCTTTTCCCCATGATTCCTTTCCAATTTAAGATAGAAAGAAAATTCAAATTAGGCGAATTATTGCCTTATCATATTTGTATTTAAAGTTTTTTGATAGCTGCAATTGCTTGGAAGTTATGAGCTGAAATGGGATTTTCTGCCCTCCCCCCAAATTGCCTTTTAACTTATGCATGTTACACCTTGTTTCAAAGCTCTCGTCATTTGTAGTTTCTTCCACCCTCTTTCATCCTTGCAGCTCCAACCATAATGAAAATAGAGGATGAAATGTTCTTTCCCTTATATCTCCCGACTAAAGGAATCTACCTTTGCCTTCGGGCTTGCCGACGGGGATGTATTTGCTTTCGAATAATTTTTGAAGAAAGAATTCAGCAGGGAATTCTAAAGAAATTTTTATTTTTCGATATTTCACTTTAATGTTGCAAATAATTTAATTTGTGTCTATTAAAGGTTTTTAATGATTCCCCATACATGTTTTAATAACATTCCTAAAAACATTTAAAAAACAAGAATGATCCTAAATTAGTTTCACTTTATAGTTATATTAATCTTTGTGTTCTTAACATAATTTTATAATTTAAAAAAATATATTGAAATCTATGCTTTAAGTTAAATTGGCGTTAACGTCGATGACGACCGAAAGAAAGATCGACTACTCTTCAGAAAACGTTACTACCGCCAAAACTGATTTTTTAAAGCCAGAATCCTCCAAATTTGATATGAGATTTAACACGGTTATGCGCCATCATCGAGTCAGTTTAGCTCATCTTTCGCCAACCAATAGACGTAACGGTTGGCGAAGATGAAACAAATTTCCGACGCGGCAGTTCCGTGTTCTTAAGCCTATCTGAAGAAGAAAATTAACAATTTTCCTTACTACAGATAAAAATTTGCTATTGCTGACAGACAGTTTCTTCGTCTTTCAAGCTTTGAAAGGTTTAGCTATCAAATCTCCGAATGTTATTCACAGAATATCTTATAAAATCTTAGAGCAAAATTCAATGACAAACCATTTTGGTGTGGACTCCAGTAAATTCAAATATCTCTTGGAATGAAGAGGCGGATAACCTCGCAAAAACAGCAACGACATCGAACCCATACTTAAGAGTGGATTGTTGCTGAAGATATTATCGCACTTTACTAAAAAACTGGGGATAATCAGACAATATTAACCCTATTGATATTATAAGAACACGACTTTTGAACCGTATGGATGAGTTTTCTGTTTTGTTTATTTCGGGTAAGGTAGAACTTCCATTATATCCACCGACTTCCGGTATTAATGCTGTGTCAATGAAAATCTTCAAAATCTCTCACTGTTTGAGGATGCTAATTAATGTTTAAAGTGCAGTTTTTAAATGTTATGGCTTAAGGATACTTTGGAATTATTATATTTCATCTTCCTGTTGTTGTAGCTCTCAAAGTGCACTTAAAATAACAGCCTCATTTTGTAAAAAGGCTGTAATAATTGTTCGCTATCACTCTTTTTGGAGACTTCTGAGGCTTGTTTGATGGTTAAATTTTTAGATGACTACTGGCTGTCAAATGTTTAGCCAAACGATTTAGCTAGTTGCAATCGTTCCATTCGGAGTTAGCCGTTTTAACACCTTGTTTTGAAATCGATTTACATAAAAAAGATTATACGAACTGAAAGAACACAGAATTCTATACTTTGTGTACTAAAGAAAGACCCATTCGAATTTGGTGCTCGATACAGTATCCAAACGGATTTGGCGATTGTTTAAATTGGAGGGTTATCGGAAAATGGCCTATGAATTACAAAACAAACGAGCCAGTTAACTTGTGCATAGTTATTTCTCCAGTTTCATCTGAATAAATTCGATCTCCATGATAAGCCTATTCGCCACATCCGTAATAAAGAAATAATATTGAAAATATTCTTTAGTACCATATCTAATATTTGAATCGCAATACAAACATCTGAAAAAAACTAGATACTTATAACTAATTAATGTCATCAATAAAAGTATACTCCAAAAATCTATTTTTAATAATCGCAATTCAGGGTTTTCTTCAATCTTTGAAGTTTTTGACACATACTAACTGCATCTCTTAGGAAATAGGGGTTAAAAGCCTCTTTTCTTGAAGTTTCCAATGCTGGCATTTGAACCATTCAATCAATACACTTTGTTTTCAATTTTTAGATTAAAAAAAAGCCCCATTGCATAAATAATTCGGATTAAGAGAAACCACTTTGGCATATTGATTTTTATTCTTCGCTAAACGTTGTTTTCTCTTTTTATTTGTGTTTGCGTTGTTTTATGTCGGAAGGAGAAGGACATTTAAATATTTTTTTGTGTGTTTTGAATGTATAAAACAGGTTTATGAATTTAAACTGTTTTGCGAACATAAAATATTTATGTATGTCTTCTCCAAAATTGGATAAAAGCTATATTCAAAAACCGTTGCATACAACAGTTTCTGACATACATTTTAAAAGGAACGGTTTATGCATTTATATACACATGTATTTGTAAAATAGGTGCGCTTTAAATGAAGTATGTGTCTTCCTTTGAATAGCCTATGGTGACCAGAAATGTTGGACTTTATAAAACTTTATTAATAAGAAATACTGGTACTCTCCTTTTAATATGAAGAAAGCAGTCCTATTTTTTTAAAAAAAATCTCAAATATTATATATATATATATATATATATTCGTAGTTGTAGTCAGTAAAAAGCCGAGTTATTTATAATTTTCTTTTATTATGGGAGAGCGACGGAATGTACTTACATCTTGGTTTAAGTTTCAAGTCAAAAGAGAACAGAAATCCCTGCATTTTCTCAGGTAGGGATTTAACAGATAGACAAGTGATCAAAGTGAAGGGAATAGTAACTATTTTTAGAAAATTACGTAAGTGTTTAAGGGAAAAGTATAGCGGCAATATGTCGCTGATTTCGCGATTTGTGTAGACGCGTGGAAGTAATTAGAATATTCTTTTAGTAATAAATATGCCAAACGAGAGATTTAATATACCTCCAGCGCGGGAAATAAAACAAAACTGGAGTTTAGGAAAAGCGATTTTGGAATACATTAATAAAGTACTAAGATTTTAAAATATATAATATTAGAATTTAAAGTGAAATTAAGTGAGATTATTATATATATATCCTTGTCCACAGCCAAGCTGCTATATTAATTGTTGAAAACTCCATATACTTGGATTGACTTTTTCAATACTTTTAATAACAACAGAGTTTTTACTTGTTGACATATAAATGTTTATACTTAATTTTTTTGTCATGGTATCTATAGTATTCCAATTCTTTAGATTTTGTTTTAAATTTGGTTGTATTGTTCAAATAATGACTTTTTAGTTTAGGATTTGCTTCTTGATATGTTTTGTTTACTTTGTTTCTGTATGATCATATATAATAAGTTATATTTAGATTTATATTAATATATATATATATATATATATATATATATATATATATATATATATAAAATGTTTTCGTTGTTGTAGTCGTTAAATAAAAACAGGCCGAGTTATTAACTAATTTCTTTTTATTATCGGAGAGTGACGGAATGTACGTACTTATCGTACGTACGTACGTATCTTAATTTAGAGTTTCAAGCCAAAAGAGAACAGAGAATCGCTGCTTTTTCTCAGGCAGGGATTTAACAGATAGACACGTGATCAAAGTGAAGGGAATAATAGCTATTTTTAGTATATTACGTAAGTGTTTTAGGGAAAAAAGTCTAGCGCCAAGGAGACGCGTCGTTATTTTCGGTGGGCACGTGAAAGCGATTAAAATATACTTTTAGTAACAAACATGCCAAAACGAGAGATTTAATATACCTCCAGCGCGGGAAATAGAACGAAACTGGAGTTTAAGAAAAGTGATTTGGGAATATATTAAAACTTTAAAATATATAATATTAGAATTTGAAATAAAATTAAGTGAGATTATTATATATATATTGAAGGGGACGATCTAAAATTCACCATGATGTTTACATATTCATATATCATCATTATCACATATTCGTTGACACTATTCGCGCCTGAGATTCGAACCATCTTTCTAATTAGATGACCCCTTCTCTGCCATCTCTTAACTACAGTAGAGAAGGGGTCATCTAATTAGATAATAGGGTTCTGAACACGCCAGCGCGTCGGTGACAGTGAATGTGTTAAGTTGATAGTTCATAAATAGCATATTTATTGTTCGTGATAAATTTGACTACTAGGTAGATTCCTTATAGGAATACAACCTGTGGCAACAGTTCTCATATCACGCCTTCGGAAATATTTCAGCAGATCATTTTGCATGGTATCATATTGTCTTGTGAACACGAAAACTAGGGTAATTTTTATTGGATTTGAACCAGAGACGGCTATATCAGGAAGGTTGAAAATATCGACCGAGTTCGTAAATGGGAATTCCAGCTGAAACGGGGTGGAAATGGGGGGAGTTGAAATTTCCATTTCCCCATAACTCCCTTACGATTGTAGATAAAAGAAAATTCAAATTAGATGAATTATAACTGTAGCACTACAAATAAATTTTGTATTGAAATTTTTTTCTATAGTTACTATTGCTCCGAAGTTATCGACTGAAATGGATTTTCAATCCCCACTCCCACCAGAATTAGATTGCCTTTTAGCCTACGCATTTGTTATCTTGTTTAAAAACTCTCATCAGTTGCATTCTCTTTCATCCTCTTAGCTCAAATTCTTGTGAAATGAGAGGTAAAAATGTTGTTTTCTTTATATATCCGGAAGGTATATCCTTTATCTTCCGTCTCGCCGACCGGAATTATTTTAAAAACAATAATGAAAACAGAAGAAATTTGCTTGGATTTTTCCGGAAGTTTGGCTACTTCAAATTTTATGTATATTATTATATGAATCAATAGAAAATTGTTTCTGTGCATACTTCTGTGTTTTTATAAGCAAGAGTTTTATTTACCTTCCAGCGGGCTCGCTTACGCAAATTTTACGACATATCGTGCATTGTATTACACACACACACACAAACATATATATATATATATATATATATATATAAGAAACAATCATAACAGATCATCATATCTTTGATGTTCATCGTTTGTAGATCGCTTTCATGTTTGTTTACATCCGTATCTTATAATCTTAATCGAAACTCCCTCAACCTTAGAAGTTTGGCGCAAAAGAAAGTAACTTGATATTTCGTAAACATCCGGACCCTACATGACGCGTTCGGTTCATTCCTTTGTCACGTCTCCCGTTGGCTACATCCCTCAGTCTTAGGTTCGTAAAATTATTTCTAATATTTGGTATTTCATTCGAATTCTTGGTCTATCATAATATTCGGGGTAAAGGACAATGTTTTCAGCTTCATGCTAGCACTGTTCGCAGAAAACATTATGATTTCTCTAATTTTTTAGCGGTTCGTATAGATTTTACTTATCCTGATGAGCATCTATACGCTTTTACCGATAAACTACAGTCTTTCCATTTAATTTCAACATTGATAGATTTTCATGACATTGATATATATATCGTGTTATTTTATAAAAATAAATGCAACTTTCATTTATCTTATCTGTATTTATTAGCCTAATTGTAAACAAAGATTTTATTAGTAAAATTTGACTTAAATATATAAAATAAAGATATAAAAATGTAATAAGAAGCACAATTCAAGTATCTCTTGCAAACGCGCGCCTGATGGAAGGTTAATCCGCGAGGACACACGTTCCTTACACTTACTCGAGGACGCGCGTTTGGCTTCGTAGGCCCAATTTCTTTTTTCTTCGTGTTTTTTTTTTAAACACGAAGAAAATTATATTTACTTTACTAGGAAATATTTGTTGCATTATTGTACAGAACATGAAATATTAAAAAGAGAATTTCTAGATAAATCTTTTCTGGGGAAAATTAAAATGAAGAAGTTTGATAAATGTTTGTACTTCCAAGGTATTTATGCAACGGTTGGCTTCCCCGTCCAAATTTATCAGAATTCACCTGGATAGAAGTACTGATGCATTTCTTTCTCATCAATAAGCCTTTCCAAGAGTTTTAAATCGATGATACAGCTTTTGCTTCACCAAAACTTTCGTGTAGTTTTATGACGATGCTGAGTGTAAAAGTTCTCATATTTTTGCGAGGTTCTTTTTGACACCATTTGTTAATTACTGCTACCTTACCGTTTATTACACCTTTTTTAACTCTAAACTTCTTCTAAATAATTAGTGGATTCACTTGGCACCCTAAGAATTCCGGAAAACCAATGAAAATATCGATTTTCAAATTTTGAGTGGAAAATGATCCTTGAACCTTTGACTTAATAATCTGAAATTTTCAAAACAATCTGACAAATAATATTTAGTGAGATATGAAGTTATTTTGTCTAACATTTCATCACGTGCCACGCCCACTTTCAGTGTTTAAATCATGAATATTTCATGTGCAAGTTGCAAAGCCACCTACTTTTTTCCATAAAAGCAAAGAAAGATAGTTGTTTCAAACAGTAGCGGTTTAATTTTTGTTTGTTTACTGTTTTACTGCTTTCGCTTCATTATTATTTATTAAGCATATCATCATCACTGCTTTCGCTTCTCATTTTGTTTGAATTTCTCACTGACACTAAAATTTCAATAAAATGTTTTTAAATTTTTTCTCTGTTATAATGGATATTTGATAAATGGTACTGCATATCATTTATTAAATATTTTGACTAAAAAAATTTGAAAAAAGTTAAATTTTTCGCATTTTTTAAAAAATTTTCTAATTATCCCTATAAATGAAGATGCTAATTAATAATTATAGTAATAATAAATATTAATAAAATTGATAACTTAGGACTCGCAAATGTCAGGTTATTGCTCTGAAAAAAAACTATCTTGACATAAGTTGTTTTTATTGCAATTTTATGGTATTTTATTTTATTTATTAAAACTTTAAAGATGTTTTTCTCAGTTTGCTTTTCTCCAAAATTGCGTCTGCTACAAAATGCTAAAAGTCGATTTCTTTTTATTCTAATTACTTGACATTTTTTCTGTTCACTCACAAATGCATGCTTAATAGAATTAGGGATGGATTTGTAAAAATTTTGATTAGAAAATTATTTTAAAATGTACGAAGTGAAAAATTCTGATATTTTCCAAAAATTTTCACAAAATTTTGAACAAAATGTTTTTCTCTGAAACTAATGTAGATATCAAAAATCCGATCCCTATTTCTGTTAAGTACATTGAGAGGCCCCTTTAAAAAAAATTGGAGTAAAAATATTAAAAATTGTATGAGAAGAAGCATTTTAAAAAAAGGGTTACTTTTTTAAAATTAAAATTTTTAAATTTGTAATTTTTCAAAATGAAAAATATTTTAGAAATTTCAGTTTCTGCACAGTTTACATCTATCTACTACAAAATTGAATAAGTTTCATCAAAATTGTAGAAAAAAATTTGGGGTGCCAAGTCCCCGTTTGTTCAATTCCTTTTCAGAATTCGACTTCTTATTTCCAACTAGTTCGTCATCAACAATTTATTTTTTTTCATTAATCGATTCTTAATTAGTTGATATTTCAGCTAAATGCTTTTCCAATCTTTCCATTTCATATTTGTATTTCGATTAGCAATAAACTGTCGCAATCTATCTGTTCTCTTTAGCAATCCTGCACACAAAAACGCGAGGGCGCGCATCTGGTTTCAGATGCCCGACCATCTGTTTTCTGATATAACAAATGAGTTGAAATTCCTCAAATACCTTTGGGCAGCAAGTAAATGACCTTGCATGCAGCTACTGTGAATCTGGAATTTTTTCGTCGAAGGGTTAATCTTCTGTAAAAAATTCTTGCTGCCCCGGGGTCTCGCAGATCTGATGCGCGTCCTCCCGGGTTAATACTCGTTTCATTATAGCGACCAGCAGGAAAAGAGTAATTTCAACGGACGAGTTTTAAGACCAGCTAAATCATTGAAGTGAGCCTTTTTATTCCCAGAGTCGCATATATGTGACGTCATTATTTTCTTAGCTGAGTCTGGAGTCTCAAAAAGTGAAGGGTAATAATCATCAATTTATGATAATCTTTTGTACCAAATCATGCCGGATGCAGTTTATGATATATAAAAATAAAATTGAATTTTTTTTTTTCAAATACCAAAATATTTTTTTATCAGAAGAAAGCAGTCTCATTTTTAAAAATGTCTCAAACATTATACAAAATTATTTAAAAATTATCTTAAACTGAAGAGGAACACGCGTCAGATTTTTGAGATACCAGAGTCAGGTGAGAAAATAATGACGTCAAATATATGAGACTTTGGCAGTGAAAAAGAGAACATCAATGATTTGGCTGGTCTCATCCGTTGAAACAAGTCTTTTCAAGCTGGTCGCTACAATAAAACCATATTTTAAAAATACTGGAAGAAATAATTAGATGGTTCTATTTCTCAGTAGCGGCGATTAATGAAAAAAGTGAGGAAGCAAAATATATACTGACATCTAAAAGTCCCCGGGAGTATAGGTGGTAGAAACAAAATTTAAAAATCTAGTTACAAAATTAGTTAGTTTCACTGGACGCATACACGTTGTTGCTTTCTTTTATTTCTTATTTTAAAAATAGGGAGTGCATTTTCCGGCTTGTAAAGATCTTCAGATTCTATGGGGACATGTGCAATAGGCTTAATCAGTACTGAGTTTTGGACTCGATTGGAGAGAGTTCCTGTTTCTCGAAATTTTTATTATTATTATTTTCTTCAACTTGGTATCATTCTAATACTCTGTTAATTGTTCTCGAGTTTTCGACGGTTTAAAGAACTGTTTTGTTTTCTTTTAAATTGTTATCTTGTCCATTGTAATGTTTTTGTTAGATCTCTTGTGTGCTTATGTGTTTTTGTGTGGTTTTTGTAATGGTTATTTTCGCTCGATTTTTGTTTGTAACTGTTTAGTTTTAAATGCTATTGATTTTAATTTGGTTATCTTAATTTTTTGTATGTGTTCTGTGTTTTTAATCTTTAGCTTTTTGCGAATTTGGTCTTTGAGCTTTTGCGTTTCGTGTTTTTGCTCTTAATCATTTTTGTTTTTAATGTTAAGCTTTCTGTGTTTTTGCTCTTTGGGATTTTGCATTTTGTGTTTTTGCTCTTAATTTTTTTTGTGTTTTGTATTTTTAATGTTAGGCTTTTGGTGCTTTTGGTCTTTGCGTTTTGTGTTTTTGCTCTTAATATTTTTGTGCTCTGTGCTTCAGCTCATTTTTCTTTTTTTGGATTTAGTGTTTTAAACGATGATTTTTAAATTGTTCTGCTCACCCCCTGAGGTTCTTTGTTAATTATTTTTTAATGTAGTTCATTTCTTTTGTTCCATGTTTCCCCTCCGGCCTGTGGAAGGCCTTCCACCCTCTTGGGTAGGCTGGTACGGGGCCGGTTGTAAATAAATAAATATACAAACAAATAAAAAGTAATTTTCCGAGAAAAAAGTTGGAGTTCGACTGCCCCCTCCTCGCCCCCTTACTAGCCGTCACTGATATTTCTAACATATTATTCTCCACCAATAAACGGCGCACAAATAATATGTACTTATCCCAGCGAAATAAGTCCAGGACTACCAGTCGGACTGTGTGAATAGTAATATGTATTTCACTTTGAAGAAACTTTCATCTTCTCCTTCATTTCCAACTTATTACATTTACTTCAAAATAATATTTAGATATTAGAACGACTAGGGTGTGGTAGCAAATTTCCTTAGAATCCCGGTTAGAGAAAGGGTTAAAATGTTTAAGTATAGAGTTAATGCTATTGAAGCTGGTTTGAATGGCTAGAGAACGCAGCAAATACGGAGGTGGTGCTTTAAATGAGGTGGCCTGATTTAGAAGCTCGAAGATATCGTTTTTAGGGAAGTAGGTAGTTATAACAAGCAACTAAATAAAAATCATAAACTGTTTAGCTTAATAAATTCATTGACTGCCATTTTATCTTTTAACGTGATACTTATTAGGCGAGCATAATATTTGGAAATTGAGAGATATGTGATGCTTAATGCAAATATCGATGAAAAAGCTTTACAGTGCAAAACATTGGGCCTAGATCTACTAAATTTGGCATGTACTTATTTCTTGTCTTGAATAGCAAATGCTCAATAACACAGGATTTTTCAAAATTATTATTTGAATTTTACTGAATAATAATTAATTGAAATTTTAACATTTTCAATCAATAACTTCGCAGCATATAACCTCACAAAAACCATTTTTAAACTGCTTTAAAAGTTTAAAAATAATCATTTCATCGGAACGAATTTGTACCTCAAGCAATTTTTTTAAATTTTAAATAATTTTTAAAATTATTTTAAACACAGTTCTGTAACAATGCATTTACTTTATATTATCTTCTTACAATAAAATTGAAATTTTGTGAATAATTCATTTTAATTTTGGAATTCTCAGCTTATCCTACAAGATGAAAAACAACTTCTTGTATCAGGGCATACGTATACGGACATACGTCATGTTCAATTGCATGCGTCATGTGATGATGATGTCATATCAAAAACTCCTACGTCTACACCAGAGTAGTGTGCCCATTAAATTCCTGTATTATTCTTCGTCATAAATATTTGGAAATTTCAGTTGAACTGCATACATATTCATGCATGATTTTGATTTTTAAAATTTATGTAAACATAGCCGAAAAATGTTGAAAAAATCTCAACAAAAAATTATGCTTACACCTCGTAATGCAATAAAATTTTATTTCTTATTTAAATATATATATATATTTATAATATCAGGTAGAATTTGCAGATTTGCCATGGAACTCAAATTCTCAAGTTATTTTCCTGAAAAAGAAGTAAAACATATCATTGGTATTATTTCAAAATTATTTACAAACACATAATGCAGTAAAAAAAATAATTAAATATTTTATGTTTAAATAAGCCTTTTTTTGTTCTCTGTTGATTTTTAGCTTTAAGAATATTTGGAACAGTTCGTTAGCAAATACCACGAAATTGTTCCTTTTTCAATGGAATAAAACCATAATTGCAGACACTAAATTCCGTGCAGAGCAACTCTCAACCCTATCAAGCTAAAAAATCAGTCAAATGGTGCTAATGAACAATTCTAGGCATTCTTAAAGAAGACAGAACAAAACTAGTACTGCCTCAGGTATTCTAGGACCTCTACATTACTGGCAACTAGATGTATACAAACCTGGTGACTGAATCGAAAGGCGAGCAACGTTTGAAACTAGAACTCATATAGCATCGGTAATTATTTCATAATAAAATTATTGCTTATTTATAAGCTAACAGTAATGATATAACGAAATATATTCAGCATTTTGATATAAATTTTTATTAAATAGACACTAATAACAATGTTATTAAAATTAAATTTATAATAATTTATTGCCTAAATTGCTATTGAAATTAAAAATTTTATTTAGTTTTTTTTTATTTTAAATAAAAATCTTAAAAAGATTTATTTTAAATACTAAAATAAAAATTAATGATTTTTTAATATGGTAGCCTCTATTAAATTTCAAGCACATTTTTTTGAATAAGATAAATTTAAAATAATGTTATAAGAATTATTTTTTTATTTCATAAGTAATAATTATAAAGTTATCTGTCAGAATCAGAAAGAAAAACGGAAAAATTACTCTCAGTGGTTTGAATCATTTTGATAAACAAGCCTGGATTAGCTCAGGAAGTTCCTGTATTTTCGGTTTCCAACTGCTCGTTTCTAATTTAAGACAGCAATCCATACTGACATGTGCAGTTTTGCTTCTAACCTCTCTGAATGAATGTATGAAAGAATATTTTAGAGAAAGCGGTACGTGGTTACAATGAGAGGACAAGTGCTTAAATTTGGATATTTTAAATATAATAATTTTATTTTAAATCTAAATATTTTAACAAAGCTGTTTTAAATTAAGTCGCAAAATATGTCATGATATCAATCATCAATTTGGAAACTTTTTGTCTACAAATTACTGTTATTATTTTATTAAAATAGTTTAAAGATAATGTAAGGAGATTTTTTCTTTTTGTATAAATGTTGCTAAGATGGGGTCACAAACACTTGCCTAAATGAGACAGTTAAATTCTACGTTGTTATCATCTTAAATTAGAGGATGAGCTCAGAAAACAGGTTTATTCATTACCGAAAAAGAAAACAATAAAATGACCTTAAGCGCATCAAATGTCGGTTCAAAAGAAGCAAAAGCTAAGGTGACGTAGTTTTGTATCATGTTTGAGGAAACAAAGAAAGGATTAATACAGTGAATAAAATGTTATACTTTGTATAATACAATGGGGAACTTCAGCATTTTTTAAAAAAATTTTTAAATCGATTTAAAATGTTTCGAAACGAACAATAATATTAGAAAAAAATTCTAGACAGTTTTTTTTTTTTAATTTTGCAATCAAAGTTCCCCTCTCAGAAAACGCGGGAAAAACGATCCATTTTGGCACGAAACGTGTCTGACGTCATAGTTGCTTGACAGGGGAGACACACGCTTCTTTCCCGTTCGCTCTCTATAGAGATTCTCTTTTTTCTTTATTTTCCGACTCTCGCATCAGATAAAATAATGTCGGCAAGATACAAGTATTGTATTGTTCCTAAATGTCGTAATACAACTGTAACGGCTCCCGATAAATTATCTATGAATGCGCAAAAAATTATATTATTCGCAAAAAGTGATGTAAAGCGATGAAGAGAGATCCGGAGCTTAATCCGGAATTATCAGCAAGCAGCATTCGTCCTGTCTGTGGAAATCATTTTGATGCGAGTTAGTAAACTATATTATATCTATTAAAATTGTATTTCATGAAGCACAGTAAATTCAGAATTCGATATCTTTTTTTGTTTCTAAAAGAAGTATAAGGTGAGGTTAGCAGCCAAAAAAAAGATATTTTAAAGCAAATAGTAAAATTTAATTAGTTTTTTCCCATTTGGAATTTATTTTTTTACCTTATAGCCCCTCAAAGAGTAAAGATATAGATGATCCCACTTTCTTTAAGATTCTTTTTTTAAATCTTGCTCTTGTTATTTTATTGCATAACTTTTTTCAATGGATATTCGAATGTTTCTTATATTTTTTTAAAAAATTACAGTACTGTTGAAAATTAATAAGAATATGTTAAAAATTAGTTTAAATTCACAACTTTTTTGGTAAAGAAATTCGTTTTCATTCGTAGTTCAACAAAATAATTCGCAGGATTAATTTTTGATGCAAAATAAATCCTTTATATTCAATGAATGTATTAAAATCAAAATTTGTCTTCAAAAAGTTAGTTAAAGAAGTATAAGGTAAGGTTAGCAGGAAAAAAGAAATATATATTTTAAAGCAAATAGTTAAATTTAATTTGTTTTTCCCTCCATTACCCACTTTTTTGATTACATGGAATTTACATTTTAAGAAACCATTGATGCCCCATAACAATATCAGGAAGTACTGTAAAGAAGAGCCTTGAATTTCATATTTGTTCTGTTTTTGATATAAGATGAGGTCAAACGCATAAGTACCTGTATGAGCTCGTATTGAAAGATTACGTGGTTGCCACGTGTAGTTTTAAGGTTATATTGTTGATTAAGATTTATAAATATATTTAATATTGTTTCTATTTTGGCACCGATTTTTAAGAGAAAATTATTTTATACTTTTCAAATCACGGTTTTGTTTAATTTTTTAAAGGTTTATTTTCATTTTTTCACGTGAAAAGTTAAGCGCGGACACATACATGAAAACGTAGCTGGCCTTTAGCGGATTCCTGCTTTTTTATTTATGCTGATTCATCCACACGGTGATAGTGATGATTTAATAGCATTATCAGAATTAATTTATTTTTTTCATTTTCAGTTGATTTTTTATGGGAATTTAAAGATTTCCTTTCTTTTTTTATGCCGAATTTGGTTAACATTGAAAAGAAGTTAAGCTAGAATTAATTGTGTTTCATCGGTTCTGTTTTTCATGCTTTTTTTATTTTTTAAGCACTTGGTCTGTCTACAAATTAGTATACACACCATGGGATACTGTTTGGATTCTGAGTTATGACAGGGTTTTTTAGCTAAGTTAAGCATTTTATTTTATTTTTTGTTTGATGTTGTTTCATTGAGGAGAATTATAAGACAGAAAAGGAGAAATTTTACTGTTGTGCTTTTATTCCTCGTATCTCAGCCATCATAAAATCTTAATTTTTCTTGAAATACTTTGCCATCATTGTAGAATCAGTCCTTGGCAAATTATCCTATTTACCTTGTACAAAACCAATATCCATTGTGAAATTCAACGATGAATAGTAGAAAAGCCAAAAACTTCACTTTTAAAATGTTAGCTGGTACAAATGCCTTGATTCAAAGCAGGGCAGAAAAGTAGCGAAAGAGAAGTATGCGAAGGAAAGCAACTTTGACGGCAAAATCTACTCTGCCAATCAGAGTGCGTTTCGGATTGCATCATGATTCCCGTTATTTCAGTACTCTCGCTCTCAATATTTAAATAAATAAATTTTTATGTACAATTTCACTTGCATATTTGAAATTAGAGTGATTTTTTCTACAAATGCGGCTTTCACGTGTTTTTAAAAAATGCTGAAGTTCCCCATTGCGCTGCTGAGAATTTGAGAATCCAAAACTTTTTGATTTAACTCTTTAATTCCGAGGTACCTTTTTCTTCACTTCCCTTTAAAACCAGGAGATTTTGGAAGGAAGCGGCATGATTGAACTCTTCTAACCTGGGTGGTCATTTACTCCACCACCCCATCCCTTGCTATAACCTTCCCCACACGGAAATGGGATGTGGTTGGCAAGGATAATTGCCTCCCCCTATACCGCCCTTATCTCTAAAGCAATCTCAGAACCTCACCTCCCCTCAAAAGAAGCCAACCGCCTCAGACCGGCCATCTTCGCTGTTAAGGAGAAAATCTGAGACCTTTCGGGACCACCTCGCTCGATGTGAGAGGGGTTATTGTGCCTAAAGAATTTTTTTCCAATTTTGGGAAACCAATTTCCTTAATTCGACCAGTGACAGAGTTTATCTATACTACTCTTTTTCCTGCTTTACGTTGTATTTCATAAATCGTTAATTCATTGCTTTGAGAATAAAGTAAAAAGAAAATGCCTGCTTTTTTATGATTAAAATTATTTCTTTTTCACTGTTTATTAAAAATATTCATGTGGTCCAAACTCGGCAATCTTCCCCTATCATCATATTTCGAATGATAGCCATTTTATAGTTTAAGCTGAGGGTTATGATTTCCCTAATCACAGTCAGTCTAGAAAAATATGCATGTACTGAAAGCGCCGCAGCTGGTCGTCTGTGTTTTAGAGATACCACACTTAACGCTAATCATTTAAATAGAGGCGATATTTCTTGAGTAGATTTAATGTAATTAAAACAGTTTTTTTTTAAAAACACTCTTTTAATAGTGTACTACGAGATTGGATCCAAGAAAAAAGTTTACAAGTGTGATAAAAAATTGTTTATTCACGATAGACAGAAATTATAAAAAAAATACTCATTCACGATAGAAGCATACTTTCCGATCCATTTTCCCACATAATTTCCAAATGTATTTAGGCATTTGTCTGAACGCAGGACCAACTTGCTTAACTCGACTTGGTAGAAATCACGTACCTGTCCGTTGAGGTTTAGGCATCACTGTTTGAAGAAAACCGTCTTCCAGAGAAGTGTTTGGAACCCAGATTGGGTAACTAATCTGGGCTGTATGGGGGTTGGCACTTGAACTTTTGCAGCAATTCTAGAGTTTTGGGAGCAGTGTGGGTATTGACATGCAGCAGGATGACACCATCATTCAACATGCTAGGGCATTATTGTCGGATGGCTTCACGATGGCCCATTGACTATTTCCATTTTCCTTAATTGAAGGAGCACTTATATGGAACTTGTTTTCATCAGAACTGATGTGAAAATAGATGCCGAGAACTGGCTCAATGGGCAGGGACGTGATTTCTATAAAGTTGCGTTAAACAAGTTGGTCCTACGTTCTGATAAACGCCTAAATAGAAATGGTGATTATGTGGAAAAGTTATAGGAAAGTATGCCTCTTAATTCCTTTTTGTATTTTTTGTCTAATGTTAATAAATAATTTTTTATTACCCTTGTAAACTTTTTTTCGGATCCATCCTTGTATAATGTAGAAATGTCTATCATTTTAATTATTGTCTACTTTTCGTTTTTTTATTTATTATTCATCTTATAAATATTAGGAAATTTCTGGCCAAAATTCGTAATCTGGAAGTACCAATGTCTAGCAGTCAAAATTTAATAATAGAAATCTATTAATTAATAATCGAAATCTGAAAATATAAAAATATCGCAATGGGATCGAAACTATATAAATGTCAGAAATTTGAACTCTAATTCAACATGATTCTAGAATAAACATGACTGTAAAATATCAGGAAGAGAGTGAAAATTCGAATGAATAATTCCATTCCAAACATGAAACAAGTCAAGTTAAATAAAGAAGTTTAAAAAAAAGACTAGATTCAAATATTATATTTACCATAAGTTGCTCAATTGCCTGTATGAAAGAAGAGAAATTTTTGCGTTAGAATGCTTTTATCTAAACTGAGTAATATAGAAATTGGAATAAATGCTTTAACAACAAATGTTTGTTAGAATTAAAAATAGTCTTCAGTTTATTATCTTCGAACTATTCAAACTGAATGAAACATGACTATTAAGTTTCCATTTAGAATTATTGGCATCTACTAGTGTTCCTTAAACAACGATAATATCGATAGTTTTTAAACTATCGAAAGTTTAAATCGAATAATCGATGGTATCGATAGATTAAAAAATATCGATAGTTTTCTCCCAGGCGATACTATCGATAGGTGTTCTTCCAGTCGATAGTTTAGAAACTATCCATCCGACAGTTCCAATCGATAGTTTTAAAGTATCGACTGAAAATGCGCCTATCGATTGCGTTGCCCGAGAGAAAACTATCGATACTGTCGATTGTTTCAGCCGATAGTTTCGAAAACCCGATACTATCGACATTGCTTCGATAGTAGGAATAGTTTATCGATGTTTAAGGAACACTAGCATCTACGAATCAGCTCAGTTTCAGATATGAAAAATCATATCATTTTAAAGCTTCAAAAGTAAAAGATTATCAGTGACAACAGAAGTGGAGTATACATAAGCAAAAAAAACGAGGGTTTCTCTAATAAAATTGACGTAATATTATGTTAACGAAATATGTATGTATGTAACGAAATTGAGACTGGCGTGTTCAACAATTATTTTAAGATGTTTTTATTCGAGATGCAGACTGTCGCGTGAGATATGAAGTGATTCAAAACGTTATTAATATTTTAATATTATGAGAAAGTTCTACAAAAATTGACGTCCGACTAAACAATGTTTACTTGTAAACGTTTTCGTATTTTGCTTTGTTGCAAACGTAGTCGTAATCGTAGATTTTTAACCTTTTTATTTAAACGCAAAACATCGAATATATACGGGCAAGAGCACAATTAATAACAAGGAAACAGTATATTTACATTCAATGGTATAGTAAAATGGTTCGTAGTCGAAATTCCGTTTTAGACATTAAACTAAACTGAAATCTCCATATTCTATCAAAAACATAATTCATACAAATTTATCGTTGCCAGATGAAACTTAAAGTTATAGCATAAATAAAGATTCAAATAACATAGAGACTTCATTAGCTCACAACACATATAATGCAAATAACGAAAATAATTAGTATATATAAAGAAAAGCTGCTTATTATGTCCATTTCTCATGTATTTTCCCATGCTAAAACGCATTTATAAGAATCTTGTGGATTAAGGAAATATTCTATGAGAAGTGCCAACTTTTCCCTTATACAGGGTATCTCAAAATTTCGCTTAAAAGCATTGAAGGTAGGGCATACGCACAGAAACAATTCATTTTTACAATACAATTTAGCGTCGTAATCGCAAAGAGCTACAGGGAGTCTTTGTCAGTTAATTAAATAAAAGAAAATGATACACCAGAAAAATTTTACAACATAATTTTCAACAGCTAATAAGTCGCACGCGCCATGAAAAACAAAATGACAAGTGCGAAATAAAACCAATTTTACATTTTTAGAGTACTTAAGGCAAGTGCCGTCTGAAGCTACACACATGCTTCACATGTTGTTATACTTTCTTGTACTACTGTAAGTTTGCACTCCATTAACCCTCTGGGTGGTTCGGTCTCCCTTGTAAACGATTTGAAAAGGGAGCGATTGAAGACCCTTTATCTATTTTAAAATTGTGTCTTCCTCCCAACAGAAGATATTCCGAAAGCGCAACAGATCCAGCCTCTTCCCCCTGAACTATGGACAATCAGCAACCCCCCGTGGAGGGACTAACCACAAGAATCAGTTCTATTCAGCTTGGAACCTATTCAAACTAGGTTTCACTAGGCTTTAGAGACAGTTCACAACGGAAGTAAAAATGCGTGCGGACCGATTAAGTCGTGTTTCCGACCACACATTGAAATGCGTGTTTTCCGCTTATGGGATAGTCCAAGGTCAACGTAAAAAGACATGTGAAACGCTCTGAGGGTTAAATCTGTATTATACATTTTGTATGGTGTATCCGCTTCTTTTACATAATTTACTTCCAAAGATCCCCCTGTATTACCTCTTTGAGTTTTCGACTCCAAGTTCCAGTGAAAAATTGGCATGTTCGTGTATGGCTGACCTGCCCTTACAGTCAGTGAGCGATCTTTTGGGATACCAAACGTAAAAAAAACAATTAAAACTGATTACAAACTTTGTAAAACATGTTCTCACTTGCGTCGGAGTCAATGGAACCAAATTCAGATGAACTAGAATAGCTGTAATCAGAGGAATCTGAAAAATGCAGAATGAAATAAATAATGATGAAATTCAAATTGAAGAATGAATTCGAAATTCTATTGATGAATCCCATACTCTTCATCACCAATAGTTTATTTAAAAAATAAAATTAATTTAATTATATGATTCTGCTGTTAGACTACTGTGAGACGCAATATCTAATAGATAGGCATGGGAGTACGTTATTTTTTTTCAAGTGATTACTCGCCAAATGTGGAAACCCAGAATATTTCTATTGCAGCTCTACGAAATAAAAATTGAATGTTTCTTAAGCGAGAGTTCGTTTCTTTCGGCTCTCCAAAATATGGACCGTTTGGAGAGAATTCTAACTCGCCGAATGTGGAAACCCACAATATTTCTATTGCAACTCTACGAAATAAAAGTTGAATGTTTCTTAAGCGAGAGTTCGTTTCTTTTGGCTCTCCAAAATGTGGGCCGTTTGACGAGAATTCTAACGGTGTACGAACTATTTGTTGACAACGAGACCCTACCGTAAACTATTGAAGTTTAAAGGACAGTTAAACATCGTCTCAGCGTCTGCACCTAATGTAACTTTTCTCGGATCACATTCTTGCGCGCGGTCCCATCAAAGATGTTGATCACGTGTTCATTCATCCTGTAATGTTTTAAAAATTCTCCTCTCTGAATCTCTCAGTAAATGTAAATTATTTATATCCCAAAATTATACCTGCCATACCTGATTATTTTAATCATTTCCGCATGGTACATTTACTTTAAAAAGACAAAAGCCATTGCACCAAGCCATATTTCTTGCAAGATAAACAGATAATGGCTGCTAAAGGGCCAATAAGCTGTTTCAACTCAGAACAATGGGAGAGTTAAACAGATATTTTCTATTACAGCCATTCTTCTTTAAACAGTTACTTATTCTTTCTACGTATGCTATGAAATTATTATAACGATCCGAATTGTCCACTGAGATTATAGTCCGAACAAAATGAGATTTTTTATATTCTGAAAACTGAGAAACATAACGTACTCGAGTACATTTATGAATGATTTAAATAAATTTTATATAAACAATTTCTTAATATATTATCATTGTTATTATTATATTAAAAAGCAAGTTTTGATTTTAATTATTTTTTACTTTTTATTAAATTGTTTCAGTGAATTTTCAGTTTTACATTATTTCAAAAATACTTTGGACGCCTTAAATCAATTTTTCTGATATTTCCTACTTGATCTTTGAAAATAAAATTTAATTAAATGAAACGAGTGATTGAAAATTAGGTTATGAAAATATTAAAATAGTATCGCAGTTTAACAAGCAACACCACCTACCTCAATTTTTTTAAATTTAAAAGAGGAAGAAAATACTCACTTTTTCACAATCAAAGGTATATTTCTGAAATTTTTTAACATCTGATATTAACATGAAACCGCATATTCCTAACAAATGTTGAAAAAAATCAGAAATATTCGTTATTGGGTGCGAAAAATTGAGTATTTTCTTCCTCTTAGAATTTCTATAAAACTGGGGTAGGTGGCGTTGCTTGTTAAGTGATGATATTATCATTCAGAATACACAAGTGTACAAAATTTCATAACTCTAGCAATGTCTCGAAGAAAGTAAAAAATCCCATCTTCGCAAGCATGATATAATTCAAATTAAATAAAAGTTTTTGAAAATAATAGGATTCCAGCACTTATTAGTTATTACTTATTTTTTTTAATCAGGCTGGCCCTTTTTGTAGCTCTTTGCACATTAATTGCACGATTATACTGAAAAATATTTGTTTCATTACCAGATGATGAATCTTCATCAGATGCTCCAGAGTCTCCTGATGCGTCGCTTGATGTTGTTGTCTCATCTGCAACATTATTGAAATATATGCACATATTCAATGATAAATCAAATATATAACGTTTATAACAGCTTACTTTTTTCATTTGCAGTAGAATTTTTTAACATTAAAGATATAAGAAGATTCAATTTAATATAAGAAAGCTTTAATTTTTTCTATGGTAATTAATCGGAATTTTAAGCAATACGTTAACATATTCATATATAAGTCTATGGTCTATCCATATAAATTTAAGAATTCCTGCAATCGACTAGAAAAGCAATTATTCTAAATTTATATATTTAAAATCGTACAGAGTTAATGCTACAGAATAGAAAAAAACCATTCTGTCTGAGGTGGACGTAAAATAACTGATTTGATGGCTATATCTAAATTATTGCATATACCTCCCATACTGTTGTATTTAAAATATATTTGAATAATAAACTAATATGTATGCTGTTATGCAATAAATCGTACCTGATACACTGGTGTCGCCTCGTTTAGAGGGAGCAGACTGAGCTGAAAGATCTTCAGATGCTTCTGAGGAAGGAGAGGCAGAATCATCAGATGCCTCTGATGAAGGTGAGGAGGAATAGTCAGATGCCTCTGATGAAGGCGAGGAAGAATCATCAGATGCATCTGATGAAGACGAGGAAGAATCTACAGAGGCTTCTGATGAAGACGAGGAAGAATCATCATATGCCTGTGAAGAAGATGATAAATAATCATCATATGCCTCTGCTGCAGAAGATGAATAATCAGAATATGCCTCTGATGAAGACGAGGAAGAATCGTCAGAAGCCTCTGATGAAGACGAGGAAGAATCGTCAGATGCATCTGATGAAGACGCAGAAGAATAGTCAGAAGCCTCTGATGAAGGCGAGGAAGAATCATCAGATGCATCTGATGAAGACGAGGAAGAATCTACAGAGGCTTCTGATGAAGACGA
>BGPR01012248.1:28747-45646 GCA_013235015.1 Araneus ventricosus
ATTTATCATCCCGTAAACAAAACTGATTTTCCATGAGGCTATGCAATCATTTTGAAACAAATTGCAAAATAGCATTTGATTAATTAGCAGCATGTGACAAAACTCTAAGCTAGCCTTACAACCTTCTTATGTGTCATTGCCAAATACACTTCCAATATTTTTTTCACATTTTTTTTCGTTTCATGTTTTTCAGTATCACTTTGATTGATGAACTATGAAATCAGCTTATTGATTTCGAATCCAAACATCATATTTCTTTGAATTACATCTCAAATATTTAAAATAAATGGAAAAACCAAAGATCGAATCATCCGGCCCCAACCATTAAACCGACTTTTGCAATTTTTTATTAAAGAACTTCTAACCCATGCATACCTTAATAATAGTTGCCTGCCCCATTGCACTCTCCATGTTCGAGAGAAATCTCAAAAAAATTTTTTCAATATATATTCTCTATAATAAAAGTCATGAAGGGAACCTCCAGCTGGATCAATTTAGACACTTTTTATTTCATGCGTCAACTCATGACCCCTAAATACATCATCAATTGTCGTTTGTCAACCACCTTCCTATAATTCCGAGATATATCGAAAAAATAAATTTTGTCAGTCTTCCGGCCTCAACATCTGTAATGATTTCGCCAATTTATTTCACCCCTTTCTAAATATAGCTACGTTCTATTAAAAGAACGTACCAACAGTTAGTCGCTGAAGGCAACTAGTTAGTAATTATTTGATTAAGGATATTTACAGAAAAGGAAATCAGTATCCGTGAAATATTCAATTTAACTATCAAAACTTTAGCATGAACATTCTTTTGATGCTTGTCGGTTTAACAAGAAAAATTCTCCAGTGGCTGACCGTCTATTAGAAATGTTTATTAAAAAAGAGAAATGGCCCACACAAATTATTTTGAAACCGGTTTTGAGTATCATGTCAATAGTGAAATTAATATGATTTCAAAATCCGCTTTATAATACACATCAACCACATTCCGTGACTGAAACTTAAACATGAAAAAGGGTTTCGTATTGTTGAATCTCTAAGCAAGACAGAGAAAAGAGAGTAGTGTTTAAACTGCTATCTTTAAATGCTTATTTTTGATCGAAAATCATAGCCAGTAATGAACAGCAAAGGAGCAAGTGCCGATGTTTAGCTGCTATCTTTTCATGCCCACTTTCGATCGAAAATCATAGCCAGTAATGAACAGCCAAGGAGCAAGTGCCGATTTTTAGCCCGTTTTTCTGGCGCAAAGATAATGACTGGTCAGTAGATCCCAATATATTTTATTATCACCTTCTAAAATAGTGTTAGGTATTAATTTTTAAAAGCAATACTCTTTAATACATATTTTTAAATTTTATTTTGATGTCTTTTTCATAGGATTTTTTTTCAAATAAACGAAAATCGTTAAATATTTAAGCATTTTTAAGCTTACTTTTTTTCGAACAAATAAATAATTTTTTAAACAATTAATTTCTAAATAAATATAGTGGAAATAAAAGTAATTTATTTGGATGTTTGTATTTGAAGATTCTTTAGATCATTTGATTATTAGATTGAAAATATCATGAAATCGTGTATAGTCACCGCAAACACGCGTGTTTATAGATAGTGAAACAATCTTTGACAGAAATATGCAAGGTTCTAACTTTTACGTGTATATAATTATAAAACCTATTAAGCATTGTACTCTGTATGTGAAGAAAAACTATATTCCTTAATAATACAGTTTATTGTGCTAGTTTTATAGCTAAAATTTTATTCTTTCAATCAGACGAACACCCTAAATCCTCCAATTCAGATATCATTACAAATAATGTTAATTATGTGGTAGACGAATCTTAGAAAATGTTTCAATCTACAGTCACTAACTTGTGCAAATAAGTTTATTTCATAAAAGTCATACACACTTCACCAAGTGCAACATTAAACTTTGAAAGTCAGTGAAATAATGGGATGTTCGACAATTATGCGCCAGATATTTAAACACCTATAAAGTAAACAAAGAAAATTACAAATGCCAAACCTTGAAGCAAATTTGTGAAATACTAATTTAAGTTATGATTAAATAGAAATCTGTTACGAAATGAAAAACTCACGCATAAATTTTTGCCTCGAAATGGTATGCTTATATTTCCTTCAAGAATTTCAAAACATAGCATAGTGCATAAAAAATGCGTACCAATATTCAATAAAAGTAAAACTACATAAAAATTGAACATATTTTCTTTAGTTTAGTGCAAATGGGAGCTACGCATATTCAATTCACTCCAAACATATGTACACCAACGATAGACAAAGTTCGAAGCATTAATCAGGCTGACATTTTGAACTATCAGAAATAAAGATTTTACCCGTTTGCTCGATTAAATATGAAATTATAAATGAAACGTATTGTTTTTAAGTATTACGGACACAAAATGCGTTGCTTTAATCACTCATTCATAGCATTTCCGCGAAAGACAGTTCGAGTATAAATTCAAGTGTTTCCAGTCGGTGGACAAAAATATTTTAAATGCGAAAAACGTGCATATGGTACCCAGAGGGAATTGCAGAGATTACGTGCTACATGTATCTTCCAGGTTTTTCGTGCTGATGGAGGCTTCGAGTCTGGTGACTGTTATCAACTTTCAATCGTGTGCTTTTGGAGGACTGCGAAATCTTTATTTTATGTTATAAATATATAATTATAAAAGCGATTTCAGGCACTAAATAAACGAAAAATAGAGTGATATACTAAAGAATGCTAATTCTGCATTTCCTTGCATGTCATTGTAGATATCTTTTTGCAACGTATTTTTGAAAAGAGACATTAACTTACCAGGTGACCCTACAGAGAGAATGACAAAATGAAAGATCAAATTGATAAATTGATAATAAAAATTGCTGTGTGCCCATCTTCTTTTTTCTTTAAATTTTTGAAATGTACTGGGTTGTTTTAATTAAATTTCATCTATTCACACACAGGAGGCTCTAGAATTGGTTCTATGGCTCTAGAAAAAGCAAACTTTTAATAGAAGGTAGTTATAGATGAGCTCTATGAAAACTAAAAAAAGAAAAATAATAATATTTGGTCAAGCTTGTTCAAAGATTTTATAATCTGTGATTTATTTTTAGAGCTATCTGAAACAGTAAATGTAATTTTAATAACACCGGAATATATTTCCCCTGATTTAAATAACAAGTCTCATCAAAAGTAACTTCTTGACGGAAATTTTAAATATTTCATTTTAAACTCCTTTTTTTGATTTCCACAAAGCGCATCACTCGTTTTAGATTCTAGGAAAACCTTTTTCTGTTTAATCCATTTAACCGACTCCAGAAACGTTTTAAAAGTTAAAAGTTAAGTATTACAAAAATCCTGTATTTGCTCATCTTTGAATTATAAGCATAATTTTCTAACATTATTTAATGATAATGTCTTTCTGTGTGTTTTTAGAGCTTTCCTGATTAGAAAAACTGTTTCGAGGAATTTTTTTTTTTTTGGGGGGGGGGAGGAATTTTAAAAGCATTCTCTAAAATTGTGAGAAAGATAAAATTTAGTTTGAGACAACAAACCAATTAATTATCTCAAAAATGCATACTGAAAAAATTATTATTCCTTTTATGTGGGTTTAAATAATCCGTTCATAAATACATGTAACTTTCATTGTTTAATTTCTTTATAAAATCCGATACTAAGATATTTTGAATAGCAGATAGAATTGTATTATGTTTTGCGATAAAATTTTAGACTGATTCCTAAATTTACTGATTTATAGCCAGACTAGCTGTAATTAATTACTTCGCAATGTGTTTTGTAAAATGCACAGCAAGATTTCATATAGCATTCAAAAGCTTTTATTTAATAAATTTTAATTGCTGTCATCGTACATATCACTAACGTTTTGATAATATGAATTTTTAATAATGTAAAAAGCTACTGTAAAACGCGGAGGAAATATTCCTGAAAAAATTCAAAATTATTACTTTTTGCTATCAAGAATGTTGTTAAAATACCATTGGGTGTTCCATAGTATATATTTGCAAATATTTACTCGCTTAACTTAAAAGTCCGAGAACACTCGTGCATAGAATTATCGCAGTTTTAGTCTAACTAAAAGTTAATCATTAATAAGCTTCGTTATTTTACACAAAAGTTACGTAGAATCTATAAACGTCTCAATTATTTTATGCCTTATGAAATGAATGAAAACTATAGATCCTTTCCAAAACAGAAGGGGTCATCCTATTCGATAGCCAAGAAAATAAACAGGAAAGGGATTAAATAAATTTCTTAAAAAAAACTCTTATTCAACAGTAAATATATTCTACATATTATGATTTTAACAATCATTTGCGTTTCTTTCTCTCTCTATCAATATCGGAATGATTTCGTAAAATTGCTTTTCATTTTTTTTATAATTATATATGTATTTTCACTTTTTCGGTTAAAAGTAAGTATCATAAGACAAAAATATATTATCTTACCGGGTGCTGTTGGTGCTCCTGTAAGAAATGAAACGCGAAATTAAAATCAGAAATACATCTAATAAATATTTGCATAAGAAGGTAATTTATAAAACTACTGATGAATATTTAATCAAGAGATGCAAGAATTTGTGCATTGCATCTCACATTTTCGCTTTTTGATAAAAATAAAAGTAATTTAACAACGCAAAAACGCATGCATATTAAGACATATTTTTTCCAACTTGAAAGAAGAGTTAATGAAAAAAAAATCATCTTAATTCTCAAAGGTAAATCAACATAAAAATAAATAATACTACTTATAATTAATTTGGAGAAGGTAAATATTCTTTGCGAAAGGAGATATTTATTGTGATTCGTTTGCAAGCGTTCACGAGATAATCATCGAAATACATGCAGAAGGAAAAGATGGAGTGATAAATTAAAGCGGAAAGAGACTTAACCCTTTCAAAGGCGGTGGGAAGTGTACTTCAAACTTAATTCATCAATTTTTAAACGTACAAGGTAGGCTATTTTAAAGTTCTCAACACATTTTTAGATGAAAGGAAATCCTAGACGATCCAACTTCTTATTTCAAACCGTGACAAAGTGTCTTGACTTTTTAATTAATTATTAATCAATAAAATTAATTAACAAAAAATAATGTCGTCCAATAAGCTGAATGAATTTCTTTTCTTAAATTAACCTCAACCCCAAAGTTATTTTATTATACCATTACTAAAAAAAAATGGCTTAAATTACAGGGTGTTTCAAAACTATTGCACAGATTCCAAATGGCTATAAGTACTTGCAAGCAACGGTGGAATGAAAACATATTAAAAAACAGAAGGAAGCTTAACTCTTTCTTTCCCGACCGTGCTTAAAAGTACTAATTTAATAACGCTCATATCTTCGTAATCTGACTGTTTTTCCTGACAGTATTCACATAAACACGAGGAACGTAGTTCCGACAGCAAGCAGTCAATGGTGAATGAAGACAAACATTATTTTTTAATTTATTAATCAAATTAATTAATTTATTTTATTTTATTAATAAAATGTTTTCATCTTTCCTCGGGTTATTCTGCATTAAAACGTATCTAATGATGCCAAAATAAAATTGAAAATTTGCTGGTAAGTTAATTCAGTAAGTAAAGTGATAAAGTTTTGTTTGTGTACTTAATGATTGTCCTAATGTTTGGTCACGTGGGTAACATCCCTGTGGTAGTTCATTTCAACACCATGTGAAGCATTTTCTAAGCATACCGTTAGTTTGCTCACAATTGCAAGCAATGGAAGCATTAGAACGTATCGCAATGAAATGAAAACATAAGGCGTAATTACCAAATTTGCCCACATTCAGAACATGAACGCGACTATCGAAAGCGGGTAAATGTTTAATAACATGAATGCTACCCTATTAGCACAAGATAGTTTATGATATCTCCATGATATTACTACTATATTCTGAATTCTGCACAACATCGTAAAGGTATCGTATGGATACTGTTACGAAGTTGTAAAGTTGTCTCCCTGACTTGCTAATCTTGACGACTTGGTGACAAATTTGTGGACTTTGGCGACAAAATGAATCTTCTAGAAATTTAATGAACTGTGGTCCTATCTCTACAAGGAGCTGGAAAAATAGAGACCCTTCTAGAGATTACTATGTGACGTCAATTCTTTTTGGAAAAGGTATGAAAGCAAGGTCTCAAACCAAAAGTAGATGAGTTGGAGTTTGGTCAGCAGTGAAGTTGGTGAACTGACACCTTAAACGCTACAGAAAATGCTGTTATTAAGATTATTGGAGATATCTGTTGTTAATTTATAAAAGAGCTGTTCGGTTATGTTACCTGTGATTAGTGTTTCGCTGAAACCTTATTGAAATAAAGCGTTATTATTAAAGTGAACCTTGTTGAAATATACCATTGATTCCACTTTGTTGTATACAATATGAGTGAAAATTCATTGGTTTGGTTGCAGTATTATCGGAAGCAAGATGGAACATTGATTCGTTTTATTCGAAAATGTCAGAATATTTTATGCATTTAATTCCTTAACCTATTAAGTAGATGCGCCCCATTGTTAGGCAAGTTATCTTGCATGCTATGATATGTATCGGTGACTTTCCTAGAACTTCTCTTCGGGACAGAGAATCCAAGGTTTGAAACCTAATGCCTCCATAGATACTTGAAGTAGGCGAAATATGAGGATTGTAGGACAGAATTTCTTCTTCTTGTATTAGGAAAGTATTCTCCACAATGAATAATCAATTTTCTGTTATGGACGGTAAGTTTCACTAGATGTCCAGATTTATGATTGAGGCCATTTCGTAAGAAAAGCAGTGAAAACTCACTATTCTGTAACCGCTAAGTCTTTAAATTTTCATATGGATGTAATTATAAATGAAATTTTATCTATGATTTTCTTAACTCTTGCATTTCTGAAATGACCGAACTTCCCGTTCAGAAAAAGGACGACGAGCATCATTAACGCCGAAACATCACTGCATTTTCACAACCTCTAGTTAAGTGTAATTGATTGAATACCCGAGGCGCTTACTTTGCTCTTTGAAGTGGCTCATCCGAGTGGGTTTGAGGGCAGAAGCTTTTCCTTACGAATTCCATTTCAGCCGAATCCATTTCCTTGTAGTTAATCTTCCTAATAGCCTTCAGCTAAGAAGAGTGATTTTTTGTATGCCATCCAGTTAACCCTCTCATACAGAGCGAGGTGGTCCCGAGCGGACTAAAAATTTCTCCTTAACAGCGACGAAGGCCGGTCTGAGGCGGTTGGCTTTTTTTGAGGGAGGTGAGGTACTGAGATCGCTTAGGAGATAAGCGCAGTAAGGGGGTCCAATTATACTTGTCAATCGCAACCCATTTCCGTGCGTCTTAAGGGAAGGTTATAAAAGGTGTTGGGGTAAATAACCACCCAGTTTGGGAGAGTTCAATTTATGTCATTTTCAGTTAAGGAAATAAACGATTTGAGTTGCATTGAAAATGACTAGGGAGTCACAACATACCTCCCGCCCCGCGGAGTCATCCGATACATTTTCGAGACGTGGGAAAAGTTTGCCGCAGAAGGGACACTCTCCGCAGGAGGTATGTGGTAACTCTCTAGCTGTTCTCAATGTAACAAAAATGTTTCTTATACTGCAAATGATTTCCTCGGCACAAATTTCAAGTGTGGAAACGGCCTAAGAATACAAGATTCCATTGCGGTTTTTTACGGGGTTGGGTATTTCTCTTATTTTTAGAAAATGAACACAAATATATATTACACAGATAACGCAGATTCCAATGATCAGAAGTTCCTTATTGTACGTTATTCATTTAGTTCGCATTTCGAATAGAAATGAATGGAAAAAATAATGAATTAAATAACGAAACTAATTATAATTCGTAAGTATTCTTCAGTGTTTAAATGCCTGTAAAGCTAAATCTAATTTAATTAATGAGATGAAATAGACTAATATTTATCTGCTTTTTCTTTCAAAGCTTTTATTATTACATATTGAAATATTTCGGTATCAGTACATAAGAATTGAGACACATACATGTGCTTGTATTTATATTTAGATTTGTTACAAGACGAAAAAACATTCCAATGCGAAAGCAGGTGCGAAAAGTGTACGTCTGGATATTATTGAAGAGTTTGAAAAGTTTAGGTGAAAAAGACAAAATTTGATTAAATGGTCAACTAAAAGAGTTCTTGATCTTCATAATTCTATAAGAAAACAAAAGCATATTACTTCATAAAATTTATTGACAAAATATTCGCAATAAGTTTCTGGCTGCTATAAAATATGAATATTATAAAGAAAATTCATGCAAGCATAAATCATCTTGAGCATGGAACATTATTATTCAAAGTAAAAAAAATGCTCTTTACTTTCTCTCCTTTTTGCTGAATTACGGGAAAGATATATCTTTCTTAATACAGTGTACTCTCTATTATCCGTGCGCGGATTATCCGGTTTGCGGATTACCCGTGCTCATTCCGGACTCACAAAAAAATTTAAAGAGAAACATTTTCACGCATATCATTCATGTGAAATCGATGTTGATGCTCGATCGAGAGATTCATTCGGTGAAACTAGAGAGCCGTGAGGCTAAAGAATAAATTTTTTTCTTCCTCCACGTGCAATCTCTACCGGTTCAACTCCTAATTTTCCGAAAAATGAATCATCCATTCCCTGCAAGCTCATTCTCGCAAGAACACGCTTCCTCCTGACACGTCATTCTTTAACTTCTTCGTCTTCTTTCACTTTCGCACGTGTTCCTTTAGTTTTTGAGTCGTGTTTATCGTCAGTTAGTAACGTGAAATTTTTTGCTGGTAAAAATGAGGAGCGTGAAACGAAAACGAAACGTTTTAAATGTTAAAAAAAATTAGAAATCCTTCAAAAACTCGATAAGGGAGAATTAGCTAGTACTGATTCAGAAGATGTACTAAATAAGGGAAATACAATTTCTCATTCTGCTGCTCTACAATCTATGGAAACTTTGTTAGATTATATGGGGCGCATAGGATTTGATTACGGTGACATTGCTGAGGTTCGTAAAAGATGTGTCGATATACGACAAGAGATAAACAAACTGCAGAAGCAAAGACGCATAAGGGATTTTTTAAAGCATTAAATATTAAAAGGAAAATTCCTAGTTTGATGTTATTCAGCATGCAAATGTAAGTAATTTTTATATTTTTGTACTGATGTTGATTTTTTCTTTAATAAAACGGAGTTTTCGGATTATCCGTGCTTTCCGATTGTCCGTGCGATCCCTCCCGGTGATTAACCCGGATAATCGAGAGTGAACTGTATATAAAATAATAAATTTTAGTAAACATATAATGATAATTATAAATATATTAACATAAACAATTCAAAATTAAGTTAAGATATTGAAAGAATGCATTATTAGGCTTTATTACGAATTTCAAAAAATATAAATGATCATACCTTTGGTTGGTGCATCATCTTTAAAATGGAATGTATATAAGCAATGCAAACATTATAACTATTGATAGTTTTTTTATTTTGAATTGAAAACAGTAATGATTTTGAAGTTATTTCTTGTTAGGATAAACTCTAGAACTATGTGGCGGTTGGAAAAATCTGCAGTAGGTAAGGTCCTTCAAATGCACAGTCAAAAATAATTAGATGTCGGAAAATATTCGTTGTTTTGTATGAAATTCTTTGAAGGCCATATGACATCAGCAGCATGTCGTTAGAGTCGGGAATATGATGCTCAGAACTAATGTGCAGATGGAGAAAAATTTAGACAGCGCAATTTGTTTCCCAGTCCACATTATTAATGTGCATAGTCCCACGTTCTTATACATGCGAGTGCCCTTACATCAGATTGTTGACTGCCGCAGGGTTTTTGATCGATTGTTCCAGTGTAAACATTCTGTAAGGATTAATGGCATTTGGATTTTTAAGAGCCAAAGGAAAAATGTGGATACTAATAAATTTAAAGGTTTTTTTGGTAGAAAATAACACGAGAGACTCGTAGCAATGAAGACAATCTGCTGCAAGTAATGTCTCACAAATTCGCAGTCTCAAATTATCGCCCATGAAGTGGTGGAAAATTTACAATTGCTGTTATGTATAGAATTATTTTCATAGCCATAAGAAACCAACAGTATCCTGCAAACAGCCAGATATTGTTCCGTTTTAAAGGGAGTTTAATGTTTAATGACCTTCGGATTTCTAAGAGCCAAAGAAAATATTTGGCCATAATTGGATTCGGTTTCAGAGAGTGAAAACTGAAAATTCTTTCTAGGATAAATGAGGTCTTGCAGGAGTTACTGCGTTGATCCTATTCTTCGCAATTTAGTAAACGTGTTGCGATCATTGTTTTAAATTATGACTACGTTCCTCCCATTGGGATCTCAGGAAGGAATTTAATTCACGCGCCAAAACGCCACGAAAAACGTTGTATTGGACATCCTCTATATCTAGGTAACTACATATGTTAAAAACATAACTAATGTCTTATTTTAGAGATAAAGGGTAACAACAGAAGTTACCAAAAAAAAAAAAAATTGAAAATCGGAATTTTAGTTCAGGGACTACTGAGTCGCAAAGTTGTGAAAAATACGCATGAATTGGTAACGTCACACCCATAAGGTGCGCGCGCACGATTGGCTGACGTTCTCGTACGCCACGTTTCCGCGAGCGAGATTTCGTTATTGAGTTGAAAATTGAGAAAAAAATTGAGAGTAAATTCTAGAAACAAAAGAGAATGACGAATAACTTCGAGAAACAAGAGTATCGCGAGTAACTTCGAGAAACAAAAGAGTCACGCTGGTAAAAGAGTCCCACGCCTTTAACATCAGCGGCTGTTTGAAAAAGACAGCCTCCCGCCATGTTTTTCTTAAATAAAAGAGTGTTTCTCATGATGCTTGACCTTCATATTTTCTCGGAAGAGTCACTGTTTTGTTTCTAGATAACTGCAACCCCAACCAGAAGGCACCACCAGTAGGTGGATGAGAAGCCGCCGGAGAAGAAAGCGAGTTCTCGCTTTCCTAGTAGGTATAGTAATGGTGTTTGACCCTATCCGACAACGCAACTTACCTCCTGAGAGAGGGATTAGGCTGTGACCCGTGAGAGTTATTAGGACTCTACCTTCAATTTCTGATTGCCGCCGTGGAGACTCTCACACCGAGCCAGGCGGTCCCGGTCGGGCGGTCTTAAAATTTCCTCTTAACTGCTACGAAGGCCGGTCTGAAGCGGTTGGGTTCTTTTGATATGAGGTGAGGTTCTGAGGAGTTTAGGAGTTAGCGCGGTAAGGGTCCAATTATCCTTGCCCACCACAGCCCATTTCGTATGCCTTAAGGGATGGTTATAGAAGCGGTGGTGGGGTAAATGACCACCCAGTTTGGGAGAGTCCAATTCAGGTCGCTTCTTCCCAAAAAGTTCCAGTTTTAAAGGAGGTAAAAGAAAAAGTCGCTTCGGGATTAAAGAGATAATTCAGATCCCAGATGACAAGACAGGGTGTGAGTAACTGCTTTGTGATTAGTAAATATGGTACATAATTTCTCAACGAAATCATAAATGAAATAAAATTTCGTTTTCAGCTTTACAATCTTAATCTAGCAACAGTTGTTTTAATATTTTCTTCCAGTACATATTTTATTTCTGTTCTTCAGTTTCAAATCCAAATAATTATGATTAAAATCTGTCCGCTTACCTGGTTTATTCATTTCGCCTACAAGAAAAATATGCATTAGGTGACGGTACTAGCACTTGAATTATGTTTTATTGATAAAATGCAACGTTTGACAAAAAACGAAACACACTTCAAATCCGTAGTTCGTGAAATTTGTCCGGTTATTGTAAGAAAAGTTATTTATAAAAGATTAATAAAAAATTGATCGTTAAATTATGATTAATTGTAATTACTATAAATAATATGAGATTACTTTTAATGAAATGAAAACTGTATTCATAATTACAATAACCTATTTAACCTAAAATTTATTCAGCATAAGTAACAGTGAAAATTATCATAAGTATGTTTGAAATTTACCTGGAACATTCATACCACCTGAAGAGAATAATGCACAAAACTGTGATAAAAGAATTTTAAATAATATAAAGCAATTTGATAAAATTAATCTTCTGGACCTATACAATCAAATTGTTATTACACCACAAACTTTAACTCAGAAATAATGAGTAATGACTTGCATTTAAGTGTTGTGAAAATTGCAGTTTTATTTTTATGTCAAGTAATAATTAAATATACTCAGTAAAGTATTAATTAGGTATTAAGTTATATGCAGGAAGCTTCTCTTTCCTTTCTAGAACTTTTACATTACTAAATATTTTATTTATTCTATTTATTTAATAGTACGTATATATTTTATAATGAAATTTTATGAATGAAATATCGGTTTAGAACTAAATATCGTTTTTGCATTTAATTCAAGGATGCTTAAAAAAAGCATTTTGACAATAAGGAACAACTTGCAATTCGGGTGAATTGTTTGTAATAGGATAAATTTAATGTTATGCAGTTCTTAAATTATCTCTAGATAGCTAACCGTTATTTAGTGATGTATAAAAATAATAGAGTTACCTGGTGCCGTTGGAAAGCCTGTAAATGAGATAAAAAGTTGTGGAAAATTGCAACAAGACATGTATAAATTTAAACAAGAATTTTCTTCACATAAGAAATGTTGCTTCAAAATGTTTTATGCTTTCGACATTATTTTTTAAAAAAATGCGTTCATCATTTGACGAATTGAAAAACTATTTTTAACAGCATTTGGTATCCGAATTATAATGGTATTTTTTATGTTCTTTTCACAGGAAGCTAAGCAAAATGATATTTAAATTTATTGCCTCGGAAATATTGTAATAAAACTATCCATTGGTGTTGAATTAAGTTAAACCTTTATCTCAGTAATTGAATCCATGTTTTTGATTCATTCATATCTGAAATTTCTAATCATATCTGTCAAAAGAAGGAAATCATATTTCTAAACTAGTAGTTGTGTGAACATGAGACCTCACGTGACAAATAGATTAATAAATAAAATCTGTTCGGCATTGTAGTTTTTAGAGATTTTTTAATGTGAATTATTTACACAAGTGCATGCTTTTTCATAAAATCACAATCAAATGTCTACCTTTAACAGTTTTATCAAAATTGCAATTAAATATATATTTCTATCAGTATTTACATAGTTACAATTAAATGTCTGCTTTTATCAGCATTAACATAATTTCAACTAAATATCTGCTTTTGTAAATATTCACAAAGTTAGAAGTAAACATCTGCTTTTTATCAATACAAACAAAATTAGAATTATATATCACTTGCTATTATCGAAATTTTTGGAGCATTATAAATAGAATTCCGTTAGAATAGAATCAATGAAAAAGGCTGAACATTACATGAAACGCAACCATTAAAACTTCCCCCATCTTAAAAAAGAATAAAAAAATCCTTAAACAAATGCAGTTTTCAATGACTGAAACAATGCGTTTGGTTGTGACAGTGTAACAAATAAATTTGCAGGCAAATTGACGAAATGCCGAACGGTTGAATTAGAACAGGACCTAGCTTCGCTTAGTCAATCAAAATTTAAATAATTTCAGTAATTCAGACCCACGTTATGATTAGCTTCTCGGCCCCGTGACCGAAGGGTCTCAGGTTCGAAACCCAATTCCACTGAAGATCCGCCGTGTATGGAGCCTGTTGCACGCTAAATCATACGTTGGGGCCAAACTCCCTCCCGTTGGTGTGGCGTAAAAATACCCACACTGGCCCGGCCTACCCAAAAAGGGTGTAAGGCCGGTAGAGGACCAGCGGGGAGAGCTCTACCAGCATGTGGAGGACGCGGAAGTTTGGAGAGTGGGTGCCAGCTCAGGCGTCGTCCTCGTCCTCTGACCACGGTTCAAAATTACGACGTCCGTCCCCAAATAGCCCTCGTGTTGCTTCAAACGGAACGTTAATATAACCTAACCAATACTTCGCTTAACACTTGCAGTCCCAAGCATGGAATTATTTAATTTGAAATTTGGCAAATGTGCTCATTTTTGGCCTCAGATGAAAAATCAAAAAGAAAAAAAAATTAAGAAACTCCCGAAAAAGGAACTCAATATTTTAAAATAATTTTTAAAAAACTGCTCAAATAAAATATTTAAAAATAATAAGAATGAAATAGTACCTGTAATTTCATTGAAATTACGTTTAAAATAATTTTTATTTTGACTTTTTTCGAAGTGAAGTTAAAAATGGCAATTTTCGAATAGATAAAATGATAGTGCAGCCATTTATTGGCAAGAATAAAAGTTATAATTGAAAAGCGGGGAACGCGAAAAATTTAATTATTTCCATTTGGTATCAGAGGCTGGTTTAGATGCCGCAGAAAAAATAATGAAAATGATTATTCCAAATGGCATCATTGGGACTGAAATGGTAAGAAAAGACTTAGCTCACTGGGGAATTCATAACTTTCTTTAAATTACCTATGCTATAATGGCAACAAACAGCTGATGGAAAACAGAAATTTATCACAATTTCTGGTGGATTTTTATTCTGATGATTTTAGTGAAAGCTTTTCGTTTTAAAATATTAACCTCTGCACTCTTATGTCGAGTCAGACTCGACATTCTAAATGATTGATCTTTTACAAATTCTTGTTGCATAGCGTGTATTATTAAAACTATTAAGTAGCAAAAATGCACAGATTAATTTTTAAGAATTGAAACAAATTAAAAACAATATTTTTCAGCTCCCTTAAAAGCTAAATCAATCGTTACATGCTTCTGCTTTGTGTTACATCCAGTGCCATTTTAGTGAATGTTACTTTTAAAATAATAAACGTTTCATGATGGATAAAAGTTTTTTTAGATATTAATATGAAATGAAAGCTTTTAAATAATATAGCTAACCGGCTGAATTTTTCTCGAAAAATTATGATAAATTTTATTAAATGTCCAAGAACATAATTTTACACGTAGGATAACAGAATTTTTGAATACATTTCCTGTTTTTTTTAATTTAAAGTTCAAAATCGCTCTTTTTTATAGTAAATTTAAACATCAAATATAGATAGCTATGAGATATTAGGATTAGACTCATGTTATAACCATTTTTAATATTAATTATGAAATGTTATTTGCCATCTTACCTGCTGGTGTTGGTCGGCCTGCAAAAAGATGATACGTCATTTAATGTGTATCGAAAACCATTATTATTTTCATTCAATTTTAAAATATTTCTGAATCAATTTCAAAATAGTTCTGGATCAATTTTAAAATATTTCTGAATCAATTTTAAAATAGTTCTGAATCAATTTTAAAATATTTCTGAATCAATTTTAAAATAGTCCTGAATCAATTTTAAACTATTTCTGAATCAATTAAAAAATATTTCTGAATCAATTTTAAAATATTTCTGAATCAATTTTAAAATATTTCTGAATCAATTTAAAATATTTCTGAATCAATTTTAAAATAGATCTGAATCCATTTTAAACTATTTCTGAATCAATTTTAAAATATTTCTGAATCAATTTTAATTTCTGAAGAAATTAAAGCAAACAATGCAAGAAAAAAATAAAGAACATTCCGTTTGTTTAGGTTTTGATTTTTATTCCTTGGTCCGAAGCGTTCAATTGCATCATAAATAAACATCCGATCTCAAGTGTCAAATAACAGTAGATAGAATCCAGGTTGATTCAAAATTCAGGAAAAACATTAAAACTGAGTGATACAAAAACGAATAAAGATCAAACTATGACTTTTTTTATGACGAAAACAAAAAAGATTGAACATAACAGCTCACCAGTGACAGAAACTATCTTTAAACACGACTCTGAGATATTTCACAGGAAAAATAAATAAAAAGCGGGTACGATTAAAAAATCATTTGCGAAATCACAACAGACATACTTTGGTAGAAAGCAAACAATTGAAGCACCTTTACTTTGCTTCCGTCATAAAAAAAAAGAAAAAATCGAAGTTATGTTCCATCTGTTCCGTGCAAACCGCATCTTTTTATCAAAAGTTTTCTCATGATCAATTTTTTACTGACTTTTGGGTCACTCGTTATTTTCCAGTGTTTATTATTATGAAAGTTGATAATGGAAACATTGATAACAATTGTCCAACAACATAACTCTTAAGAATGAAGTTTTCCAACCTATTGTGGAAGTAACTTTATGTGGGAACCAAATATTGCAGAACGAACAGAAATTCAAACATTTGGTCAGTAAATTTTCTAAAGCAGTTCTACTTGTAAAAATTAAGGCATTTTTTAATCTTATTATTATGACCACACATATTAAGGTTTTTATTAAAATTATCTTTGAATTTTAAAAAAACAGTTTAATTTTTAAATACTGATTTTTTAAATACAGGAAATTGTTTTAAAAAATTATATAAAATAATATTTGAAAATGTAACATACCTTTAGGTGGTGCTCCAGCTGCAAAGATAATGTTAAAGATAATGTCAAAATTTTTTAATTTATATACTCCAGAAAGGCCAAAATTAATCTTAAATCGCATATGAAGATCACACGTAGCAATGATTACCTATTTTTTCCTAAATGTATTTTATTTTAATATAGAAATAAAATTAAATTTATTCTGAAGTTTCGACTTTTTAGGTGCGGGTCCGTACTAGAAATATACACTTGTATAAGTTTAAAAAGAGATGTTAATTTAATTTTGTTAAACAATCCCATCTAACATTTTCTTAACACATCTGGATTTCTCTCACTCCAGTAATCACTGTCTCTTACCCCAGTGCCTGTAGCCATTACGACTACTGAAGGGTTGAATGGGTAAGAAAAAGTTAACTTTATACTACTGAAGGATTGAATGGGTAAGAAAAAGATAATTTTATACTACTGAAGGGTTGAATGGGTAAGAAAAAGTTAACTTTATACTTCTGAAGGGTTGAATGAGTAAGAAAAAGTTAACTTTA
>BGPR01012249.1:11721-22851 GCA_013235015.1 Araneus ventricosus
GGTGGAATGAGCCAGATAGTTTTAGTCCTGCCTTTAGCTCTAGAGAACAGCTCCAAGTAGGTGAGAGGTGCAGAAGGCACTGAAGCATCATCAGCACCTGCTTTAGCAAGTGCATCTGCAATCTCGTTACCTTGATGTTGACATGAGAAGGAATCCACTGCAGGTAAATCCGGTAAGATACTGAGAGATTTTTAAGCTTGTTACGAATATTCATTTCTGCATTATCTCTTACTCTATGCCAATTGGCCAAATGTTGGATAGAACTTCTGCTATCTGTTAGTATACAAATTTCATAACTGCAAGAGAAGGATGAGAGTTAGCCAAGGCCTTCATCTATGGCTATTAGTTCACTGCGAAAAAAGAAGCTGCTGAAGACCTGGATCTCCTCACCTCGATATACACACATTTTTCGGGCTGAAGCCTGGTGAACGCTGTATTGGTATTGAGATAAAAATGAAATTACGATATCAGTGCAGTGTTTTCCAAGAGTCTGCCTCATTCTACCAGAAACAGTCTTGTTGCCTTCTTCGTCTTCATGTGAGTAAAAATTATCCTCTTATAAATAAAATCACATTTTACCACCTCTATAAAATAATCATTATAAGTTTGTTTGTTTTTTAATCTGCGATAGCAAATTTCATTTTCTCGAATACTAAGTATACAAAGAGAAGGTATTGTAAGCGTGAAAAGATTTGAAAGCAAGATTTGATGCATCTGAGCACGATAACTCAAACATACAAGCCACAAGATTGAAATTTGGAATTTGGCCTCTTTACCAGATTTTCAGATTTCTATCACCATAAGGCACCAAAAGAGATGCTGGCCCTTATCCCGCCTTGCACGGAAGAATTTATAAATTTTTCGGATTTCTATCACCATGAGGCATCAATCGAGATGCTGCCCCTTATCCCGCCTTGCACGGAAGAATTTATAAGATTTTCAGATTTCTATCACCATAAGGCATCAATCGAGATGCTGCCCCTTATTCCGCCTTGCACGGAAGAATTTATAAGTTTTTTGTTTGTTTTGTTTATTTGTAAAGAAAAGCGTCAAGGCGCAGGCCTATAGAAATGATCAAGTCCTTTGCTTCTTTGCCCCTAATTGAATACAACTAAATTTCAAAGGATATATAATTCTCTGAATAATTTCTGAAATTTAGAAATACTTGGGTAATTTTAATTTTTAAGAATTTGAGGAAGAATGTTGATGAGGGTGGCAATGTCGGTCGCCGTCGTGCGCGCACACTCTACACGCCCAGTAGAAACGGGCCTGGCTATCATTGTCTTCTTACATTATTGTTATTATCAACCAAGCGAGTTTGATAGTGTTACGGATTCTATCCAGATGGCGCTTTTGTGCTTCTTGTGGCAACGGCTTCCTCCGCCATTAGAGTTAGATTGCGTGGCGGGCATCGAAACGGAAGGAATGGTTTGGAAGGAAAGTGGCCGAGTAGTCTATATAATGTCTTGTAAATAGTGTAAATAACATATAATGCCATATCTATCTATATATATTATTTAATCACTAAAAATAATATGAAAAGGCACTAATTGGATTTCCATTTGCACCACTGAATCACAGATGCAACAGATAGTAATGCTTTTCTTACGGCTTTAGTCCTTTTTCATGCCTCTTTGGACATTATGATTTTTATCATACCATTACCATATTATTTGTTTACTTATTTTTTTACTTTTTCTCAAATTTTAGGTGCAAAGCAGTTAAGGTATCCGACTGTGTTCGGAGACATTTTTTTGAAAAATAACTTATATATATTTTAAAACTATGAAAATATTGTAAAATTAGGCTTTCAAAATAATATTTTTTTAAAAAAAACTGAGAAATTTGAAGAAAAACGAATAAAATATTTGCCTTACGCTAACAGCCATAGACAAAATTATATTCTAAATATACATAAATGCTTGTAGGAGTACATTTTTATGACAGTTATCTGTGTTACGCTCTAAAATATTTCTTGAACTTCAAAATAGTTTTGACATATAGCTGAACATAGTTACTAAACTGGTAATTTTTCATAAAAAAAAATGCTTTTCGTTTATTTTAATCACTTAAAAATAATACTTGATTTTAAAATTGACCTTAGTTTTTGGAGGAAAACATCAAGCATATTACAGAAAACAATCTCAGAAAATTTCATATCAATACTTGATTAACTTTTTGAGAAATCATTGTTACGGTCGACAGTTTCCTTCAAAAGTATCATTTCTCAGAAAACACATTTGAACTTTTCATGCAACATAAAATAATGCTTACAGTTCGGTAATAAAACAGCTGTAACTCCATTTGTAATTCACGTAGAGTAGAAAGTGAGACAGTTTTAGAAAGCTGATTTAAACAGGCTACAAAATTAAGTAATAAAATTTTTTTTGATAATTTCATCAAAAACGACGATTTTAAACCGGTCGGATACCTTAAGCTGAGTTCATACAGATGAGCAGGCATGTTAGATTTGAATCCACGAGATCAATGGCGAACATTTTGCAAAGTCTTCAGAAGATGTTATTTTGGGAAGAGCTCGGTTAACACTTCCTTGGCTTGTGAGACAAATGAGACTTACTAGCCATGGCAGTGTTTACCTAGTCTTCCTACGACAACTGTGCAAGTCATGCCCACAATGAATGACCTCCTTCCCCTTCAGGTGAGTGAAAATTGTACTCCTACTACGAAACTCCTATTTTAAAATGTCTGAGAATGTATGCGGAAGTATGCGGGGGAGGGGGCGAAAAAATCATATTATGGCCCGGGAGCTACTTACCTTCCATCCGCCATTGAGTTCTTAAATGCTTTCGTCATTTGATGTTTTTCTTCGATATCGTCTGTATTAATTATTCAAAGAAAATTATTTCTTCACCATTTTCAAGTTCAAAATATTGTCTTTTCCATGACGTCAGTTTATTCACTGTCAATTGTCTCTATTTTCCGTGATTTTTAACGACTATTTTTATTGATAGAACCATTTAATTTTCTCATACAAATAAAAGCAATTTATGCTTTTCGTAGACATGGAAACATGGACACAAATAAATGTAAAAATTAAAAATGTATGACACATTTTTCTTAAATGTAGTTGCAGATGCTCAGGTATTTAATGAAATAATTAAAATTAATATTAATTGCCACATTTAAATAGGAAAAAATAACTTTTTTCACTTTGTTTTTTCCATCTTTGAAATTACTGAATAAAATGCCGGTGGATCAAAATTTTCTTTTTATTTAAGTTATTGAAGACTTATTGGCAACATTGTATATAATTATCCGTTTAGAAAGTTCGAGAAGCTTTTGCGTGATACATAAATTTAAGCGCGTGCTTTAGTTCTTTGAATATTATTATTGTTATTCTTATTGTTCAAACTGGATTTCCTAGCCAAAACTTTAACTCGAATTTCATGAATTTATACATTTGACAAAGGATCTCCATTGCTTAAAGAATTTATTTTGTGTTTTCAGCATCTTAAAAAAACTTTATCACTTTAATCACTTTAAAAAAATTAATCGCTTATAACTAATGCATCAAATGATCGATGGCTCACCAATTTGCTATAAAATTTAAATTTATAATTCATCCATGAAATGAAATGGAAATGGAATCTTCTAAATTCTCTCGTGTCTTTTTAGAATTTCCTAAATCATTATTCCATTATTAGTTAGAAGCCTGATGTTAGTAACTGTTGAATTACGAAATTAAAAGCTAGCTCAGAAGGTTTCGGTTGAAGGTTACAATTGTTGTAATAAAAGTAACTATCGATGACTGACAGATTTACGAAAATTTTAAAAAGAATTTAACAAAACATAAAAGCAGGCATTTACACATCAAGCGATTACAGATACATACCATAATTTTTTTGGTTGAAATCTGGACACGCCGAGGAGAGGCAAAGTTAGGACGAGTTTTCTGGTTTGTTTATTTGCGGTAAAGCAGGACTTCCGCCTAACCCATCAACTGCAGGTGCTAATGTTAAGTCAATAGGAATCTTCAAAATGTCGATAGTCTGTTTGAAGATATTAATTAATGTTTAAAGTGGAGTTTGTTAATGTTATGGCTTAAGGATGCTTTGAAAATATTAAATTTCGTGTTCCTATTGCTGTAGCTCTCAATGTTTACTTAAAATAAGAGCCTAATTTTATGAAAAGGTTGCCATAATTATTCTTTATCGCTCTTTTTGGCGCTTTATGGACTCAAGAAAGAACTGATTTGAACTTGGCGCTATGATATGGGATCCAACTGGATTTGGCGATCGCTTAATTGGAGGGTTACTAGAAAACGGAAATGAATCCTCACCACGGAAGTTTTATTTATTCATTCAGTTAAAGAAAAGTACACTGCAGAGAAAACTCCATTTACAGAGTGCTATAAGCAACAAACACACAAAGAACAAAAGCCTCAACGAGTAAATAAAAAAAATGCGCTATAAAGTAAAAAGTTGAACACAGAGAATACACAAAATCATAAAAATTTTGCAAACGCATATATAATTAAAAATGAAAACACATAATCACAAAAACATTAAAACACACTATGATTCTAAAAGTCGTATTTTTTAAAAAAAATTACAAGATCATTTCCAAATGGCAAGGGTTAAAAAGTCAAAACACACAAGTTCTGTGAAACCAAAATAAACAAATCAGAAAACTCGTCCGTAGTATAAAAAGCTGCCTACCAACGTCTCTTTTTCATAACCACTAGCACAGAATTTTAGGGAGTGAAAACAAATTTTGAATGTCGGAATGCAAAGAAGATACATTTTTATCAATGTTTGATGGTTCAACATTATATTAAAGAAAAACAGAATTAAAATAAAATTACCAAAACTTTTAATTTTCAGTTTGGACTCGGTCCTGGATAAAGAGACACCCCCACTTTCTCATCAACAATGAATGTAAACAATTAATTCCCTCTCATTGGTGGTACGACGTCAGCGTTTTGCAATATGTCAGATTTTCTCTAATACAACCGAATTTCTCTCTCGACGCATTCACTGGCGCAAATCTAGACATTTTGAAGATCCGGCACTAGTCCCGACGTAAACTTGAAATCCGGACTTATGGTAACTCTGGAGATAGATAAACAACTGCGTAGTTTTCAAAATGAAAGTTCTGCAGATGATGTTCGTGGAGGCCGTTCCAAGATGTTCGTGGAAACCGTTCCAAGATCTTCGTGGAAGCCGTTCCAAGATGTTCGTGGAAGCCTTTCCAAGATGTTCGTGGAAGCCATTCCAAGATGTCCGTGGAAGCCGTTCCGTTTCTTCCGATTAAGACCGTTCCAAAGCTTTGATTGGCTCAGAGGTAATACAGGGAGATGCCGCTCAAATACTCAAATATCCAGCAATAATATAACAGAAAAGGGCCTGAAAGAAAATAAACTAATATTATAAATATTTAAATGAAAAAGTGTTAAAACTATGCTCATCTACACAACAGCAAAAAATAATTGTTTTATCCATATTCGATTATCTTTTTAATTTTTATTGCTGTAAAGTCAGTTTCCGTCATAGAGATATCGAGAACTTTCTCCAAGCTGCGTTTACACTGGAATAATCGTTGGACATAACAGAAATCTGCTGATTCCATCTTCTCCATAAACCAAGCGTTTTGTAAACAAATTCAGGTAGGATTAAGGAAAGACAAGTGCTAATTATGAGTTCCCGAATATGGTCACGTCCTACGCTGAACGGCAAGTTTTAACTAATTGGGAACGTTTGGAAAAATAATTAATAATTCAGATTTACAACAAGCGCTAAACACCAACACATGTTCACTTAACTGAAGGGAAATTATCAAAACTTTGGTCCAAAGTGACGCGAAGCCATTTCAAATCTAGCAAATGTTGGATCATAAGCAGGAAGATCTCAAAGAAATTCTCTGAAAATCTAAGGAAAATTGTCAAAAACTTTAGCTGAGACAGCCTCCATAATGATCCAAAATTGGTTTCATTTTTTTAATCGTTATGTTTGACCTTAAGTCTGCTATACCGTTCGGCTTAGATGACTGTCAAAAGTTGTTCGTGGAAAACTTTCAATTTTCTTAATCTCCATACGGCCGTAATTCAGAAATTACAACTTCCCACACGGGACAGAACCTACATGCCCATTTCATGGTGAATCTTGGATTCATCACCGTGAGCTGCATATATAATTAAATTATGCTCTTACGAAGATGTATCCAAGAGTCTTAGTTAAGCAACTGTTAACCGTAAGTGGAGCGCTAAGATGTATCCAAGAATCTTCCTTTAGAAAATATTAACCATCAGTGGATCGCTGAGATGTATCAAGAATCTTCCTTAATCAACTATTAACCATCAGTGGAGCGCTGAGATGTATCCAAGAGTCTTCCTTAATCACTATTACCCATCAGTGGAGCACAGAGATGTATCCAAGAGTCTTCCTTTAGAAAATATTAACCATAAGTGGAGCATGGAGATTTATCCAAGAGTATCCCTTAAGCAACTATTAATCATAAGTGGAGCACGGAGATGTATCCAAGAATCTTCCTTTAGAAAATATTAACCATAAGTGGAGCATGGAGATTTATCCAAGAGTATCCCTTAAGCAACTATTAACCATAAGTGGAGTGCTGAGATGTATCCAAGAATCTTCCTTAATCAACTGTTAACCATCAGTGGAGCACGTAGATGTATCCAAGAGTCTTTCCTTAGAAAATATTAACCATAAGTGGAGCATGGAGATTTATCCAAGAGTCTTCCTTTAGAAAATATTATCCATCAGTGGAGCACGGAGATGTATCCAAGAATCTTCCTTAATCAACTATTAACTACATGTGTAGTTACCCCCGGCCTGACGAAGCGCGCGGGTTAATTGAAGAACGGTCACTATGACAGCAGTCGGAAATTGAGGTCGGAGTCCTAACGGCCAAATTTTGATCTAAAGAAATGCCTTCATATTGAATGCTCGCAACTTCCATATGCACTAATCATATCTTTATCAGGGTAAGCGGTAATATTTTAACCACCAGGTGGTACAGCTTCCTTCTCCATCTCAATCACGTAACTTGCTATTTGTAGTATTCGTAAAATCACCTTTTCTGCTGCTTCATCCCACGTTTCATTTGTGAGTGTATGACATTTGTCTCTTAACATTTAGCTTAACCACTTTTAAGTTCTAGCATCACATTAGAGATCCTGAGGTCACACTGATGATTGAATTTAAAATCAAACAGCAAGCTCACAATGACCGTTCTTCAGAGAGGGCTTCCGGTTCTTTTGCAATGTTTAGAAGTTTACTGGAATTACTAACAATGGCAGCTTCCGTCTTCTCAGGGAGATATTAGCATGTAGTCGAATCGTGGACGAGGTTATTTCTGCATCGTGTAAAAGTAGACGACGGGGTAGAAATAACGTCTTCCAGGAGTCTGTGTCAAGCGACTGTTCACCTCTCCGAAAGCAAATGTTTCTTCGGCAAGCAAAGTGAACAATAGGTAAGACAAATATACTATTCCTATAAAAAGATAAAAAAATTTAGCTTTATGACATAACACCTCCTACACGTCCCTGTGCCTAGATTCATTGTGACTCTTATGAGCTTTATGACATTACACCACCCACACGTCCCCGTGCCTAGAGTCATTGTGACTCTTATGAGCTTTATGACATTACACCACCTACACGTCCCCTTGCCTAGAGTCATTGGGACTCTTATGAGCTTTATGACAGCAGGACGTACCTGAGAAGCAAAGAATACCTAAATTTGAAAAGTAAACAAATGCATACGGAAGTGTGCAGCGTATTATTATAATGGTTCCGAATGAATTATTTAGCACATAATCGTCCTTTCCAGATATTGTAAACTGTAATGCTTTCTTTACTTTAGATTATCGCCGAGGACAAGTTTAAATAAATACGTTTAATCATTTTTTAGTGGATAAAGTGGGATATTCAAAAACAGGTATCACTAAAAGTAGCTATTTTATTCATTCTTCCAACTGCGTTGGCTCAAATTTGACTGCTAATTGTTTCCAAATCATCAGCTGAAGATCTTAAGAATTTAACAATCCCAGTAAAAATAGCAGGAAGACCTCACCAAAAATGTAAACACGATGAATATAATTTAAGATAAAATTGTCTTATGCAAATCTATATATTTAAAATAATTTGGTGAAAAATACCTTCACTGAGTCCGCCAGCCACAACCACACGATGGATTTCGACAATTTATTTTTGAATTGAAAAGTTATGACGTCTATATATATCGTCAAGTGTCGCCTGCCCCCACTCCCATTTTGGAACGAAATCGAAAAAACATTTCTCCATCTTACATTCTCTGTATTTTTTCGATTGCATTCAAAAATGGGAGGACAGGCGACCCTCGATAACATATTTAGACGTCATAACCTTTCAAACGAAAATAATTGTCGAAATCAGTCATGTGGTTGGGGCTGGGGGATTTCTACAAGGTTTAATAATTTGGTAGAAACATTCACCGAGTCCGCCAGCCTCAAACCTCAACCGATTTAGACAATTTTGTTTTCGTTTGAAAGGTTATGACGTCTAGATATATAATCAAGGGTCGCCTGCTCCCGACACCTCCATTTGCGATCGAAATCGAAAACACACTTCTCCATCATATCTTCTCTATAAGGTTTTTCGATTTCGTTCGAAAAAGGGGCGTGGTGGGGGTCAGGTGACTCTTGGTGACATATCTAGACGTCATAAACTTTCAAATGAAAGAATATTGTCGAAATATGTCGGGTGGTGGTTTTCAGGAATATATTTATTCACTCAAAACACATATATTATAATTCTTCCCTTCATTTAAGGTATCCGACTGGTTTAAAATCGCCGTTTTTGATGAAATTATCAATTTTTTTTTATGACTTATATTTGTAGCCTGTTTAACCAGCGTTCTAAAATTGTCTCACTTTTTACTCTACGTGAATTACAAATGGAGTTACAGCTGTTTTATTACCGAACTGTAAGCATTATTTTATGTTGCGTGAAAACTTGAAATGCATTTTCTGAGAAATGATATTTTTGAGGAAAACTGTCGACCGTAACAATGATTTCTCAAGAAGTTATTCAAGTATTGTTATGAAATTTTCTGAGATTGTTTTCTGTAATATGCTTGATGTTTTCCTCTAAAAACTAAGGCCAATTTTAAAATCGAGTATTATTTTTAAGCGCTTAAATATAAACGAAAAGCATTTTTTACGAAAAATTACCAGCTTAGTAACTATGTTCAGCTATATCTCAAAACTATTTTGAAGTACAAGAAATATTTTAGAGCATAACACAGATAACTGTCATAAAAATGTATTCCTACAAGGATTTATGTATATTTAGAATATGATTTTGTCAATGGCTGTTAGCGTAAGGCAAATATTTCAGTCATTTTTCTTCAAATTTCTCAGTTTTTTTAAAAAAATATTATTTTGAAAGCCTAATTTTACAATATTTTCATAGTTTTAAAACATATGCAGTTGAAAAATAACATTAATATATATATATAAGTTATTTTTCAAAAAAATGTCTCCGAACACAGTCGAATACCTTAAAGCATTTTTTTGAACTGGAACTATATGTCTATCCCTAACGGTTTAGAAATTAGCTATTGGATCAGGATAAGCGTGGACGCCCTGTATAATCTTAATACTAAAATTGAAGACTTGAATCTAATTTGGATTAAATCCTACTAAAGCCAGACTGTATGTCTGTGTGTCTGTCCGTGCGTCAAGGAAAACTCCAACGCATTAAATGAACGAAATTTCGTGAGTAATCTTTCCACCAAAATTGCAGATCTGTATCAAAGTTCGGTTCCAATCCATCAACAGAAAAATAATAAAAATGCATACTTACTATAAGTCGAAACTAAACACAAAATTGTGAAACTGATTATTGTGTTATGAAGGAGGCAAGAAAGTGGAGGAGAAACCATTCCTGTTTATTTATTATTCATTCACAAAGAATACCGCTTTCTTACAGTGGAATTTATTCTTTTAAAATCCAATCTCTTTTTTTGTTAGAATGTTTTTTATAGAAAATTTCCTGCTTCGTACAAACAGAATCTTCTTCATCACGAGGAATAAAACTACAAGCTTCTTCGTTGGCTGTGCTTCGATTTATGGATAAAGAATGATTCGTGGGGAATAATCACGACGACATCGTTCGCTGTTTTTTTTTCAATACATCGAATGGTCTCATCGTGATATTAACCACGACCCGCTACAAAACATTCATTTCCTCTATTTTACTTCCATCGTCAAATTTGGCAACACCGGAAGTGATGGATGATACCACGACTCCTTCTCACAGCTACTCTCTTCTGGCTGGAATGAAAGAAACCAACCACGATGCAACTGTAAGTACAGAAGCCATTTCTTTATATAATAATTACTAATATAATAGCCCAGATCTGTCTCTCGGTAACGCTCTGACGTCGCCAACAATAAAACTCGCGCCATAGCACTGTGAGACGTTAAACAGCATTATTCCATTGCTTGAGAACCTAAATTTCAGTCATTTTAAATTTAAAAGAGTAATTGTCATTCTAAGTTCAAATTTAATAGCTCTAAAATAGTAAAATAAAATTTACTATCGGTTCATATAAAATTTATCTCGCTATGATCAATAGTTCCCGAGAAATTTTAAATTATATTAATCCTATATTTCAAATTAATTTCCGTTTTGTAATAGAAAGTATTAAATCACGTCAGTGGTATATCATGCGCGTGATATAGATAGGACGCCACGATGCATCTGATTATTTAGTGCAATCGTGATGATATAATTTGATAATATTTTTTGGCAACGTCAGACAAGCAGAGAAGTGCTTTGTTTTGATTAGAATTTCGAAAAAGGATTCCTTTGAAATTTTAACATTTGACTTACGTTTCACAAGCTGAGAATTTCATTGTTATTTAATTATAACGAAATTGTTAATCAACGAAAAAACTTCACACGGAATGTTGTTTACCAAGAGGTTTTTTGAATAAAGAAATATTTAAATAAAAAATATATTTCTCGTCTTAAAACATATGTTTATTTTATTTGTTTTCAATCAATGTTAAACATTTCTCTCGCATATATATCTATTTAAACAAGTCAAATTTGACGGGGAAATCTCTCGAATGAAGAGGCAATTTGACGGGAAATCTCTCGAA
>BGPR01012249.1:22861-45645 GCA_013235015.1 Araneus ventricosus
TGAAGAGGCAATTTGACGGGAAATCTCTCGAATGAAGAGGCAATTTGCACCCGTCATGATATGACGGCTGATTTTCTAGTTTTATGATAATATCTTTCACAAAGCACAAATAGTTCACGCTTAGCTTTCTATTAGGTTTCACATTTAAGCCGCTCATTCACGAGAGCTCCACGACACGCAGATCCGATAACTCCGTGCCAAAAACTATCGTCAAAGTGGAAACCTGTCATAATTGGCGTCGCGTGGGCTGGAAGGCTGAATATCCAAATCGACTGAATTTTCATCACTCCACGCTATTTGGATTACCGAGCCATAAATTCTGCTCCAACACAAGAAAGTAATAGAAATTATAATGTTTACTGAAATCACGCTAGCAGCCATCAGTAGCAGGCAGAAGACAGATGAAAATCGCGAATTCAGCTCATCTTACTCAGAAATCGGATGAGAGGTAATAGAAATTATTATGTTTGCCGAAATCACGCTAGCAGCCATCAGTAACAGACAGAATACAGATGAAAATCGCGAATTCAGCTCATCTTACTCAGAAATCGGATGAGAGTTAATAGAAATTATAATGTTAACTGAAACCACGCTAGCAGCCATCAATAGCAGGCAGAAGACAGATGAAAATCGCGAATTCAGCTCATCTGGCTCAGAAATCGGATGAGAGGTAATAGAAATTATAATGTTTTACTGAAATCACGATATAAGCCATCAGTAGCAGACAGAAGAGAGATAAAAATCGCGAATTCAGCTCATCTTACTCAGAAATCGGATGAGAGGGGATTAAATTCAAGTACATCCTCTTTATCAGGCGTTCTAATATCATGGAAACTTAAAGACATTAGGAAATAATTTTTTTTAATTCTAAACTCTTATTGTTTCAACACAAAACTCCCCAAATTCGTATTTGTATTTGATATCAAGGTCTGTCGTGTTCTTGGAACTTGGAATAACCACCACAAGCGAGTTCCATGTACAAGTCAGCATCTTTTTCCATTTTACTTTCAATTCGATGCCAGAAATACCTAACTAATGATACTGTTTTAAAAACGCTTTTTTTAAATATCACAGTTGTGTTTCAATTCAAACCCTACTTTTACATGATTTAATCTTTTCACATATTTCTTACATAAGTTTATAAAAGTACAATTATTTTGAGATTGTTTTTAATATTTTAATCTAAATATGATAACGCATGTTGATATTGAATTTTTACAGTGATTTTATCGAATCATTTATTTTTATTGCTATTTTTATTTTGCATGAAAAGATATGAACGTGCTTTTCAAAGGGAAATTAGGATCAGAATTTTGGACTGATTTTACTTTAGATCATGATATAACGTGGCTAATAACACATCTGTTCAATGTTCTGTTTTTGTTGATAACTGAGCATTAACCTGATGTGTTATTAGCCACGGTCCATTCGACACAACTACGTCCTGCAAACTCCTGGTTTTTTCCATCGTTAGTCTGTTACTACTGGAAGCAGTGGAAATTTTCTAAATGTATTCCTCTCTCGTCTCCGAAGAATTCGTTCCAGAAGGATCTTACCGAAATTGCCAAGTAAATATTAAATCCATTTTTTATATATATGTAATGATTTAAAAATTTCCTAGTTTTAAAAACACTTCTTAACTTAACAAGCACCGCCATCTATCCCAATTTTTTTAAATTTCGAAGTGGAAGGAAATACTCAATTTTTCGCAACCAATAAACGGATATATCTGAATTTTTTTCACATCTAATATGAACATAAGGCCGAAAGTTACAACTACATGTGAAGAAAATTCAGTATTTTTCGTTATTGGTTGCGAAAAATAGAGTATTTCCTTCCACTTTGAAATTTCAAAAAATTGAGATAGGTGGCGTTGCTTGTCAAGCGACGAAATGCAATAGTAAATTAAATATTATTTAAATAAGAGAAGGTTTTGAAAACACACTTTTATAAGTGAACAAATCAACGGAGTTTTTTTGGTTTAATTATATTCTTCTATTTTACCTTGAGATGGATTGTTTCTCAAAATCACTATCAGAGCGCACCACGTTTGAGAAATCAAAATTCTATTTAATAAATCATTAACTGTTACTTAGAATCTAAAAATATAAAAATTGACTATTCATATCGCGAACACACAAATACACAAAATTTCAATACATTAACAACAGAAAGTGACTGAAAAATCGATTTCAAAATTCCATATTTGCAAATTTGGTACAAGTTAAATTAAATAAAAGTGTTTAAAAAAAAGTGTTAAAAAATTACCCAATAGGGATGTCGAATATTTGATGAACTGTTATTTACAACGCAATATAAAAAAACACAAATACCTGTGATGAATAGTATTGTCAAAAAGGTGTGATTCAATCATTGGTAAATAAATGTGCATAAAGTGTTTCAAAATTTTTTTAAAAAAATCATTCCTTTTTAATATACTTTTCCTAAGTTTTAGTTCCATCTTCTGTCAACAGATGGTGCCACGAAAGCCCATTCTGGTGCTTAGAAAGAAGATCGTTCTATTTGCGGTTCCGCAGTTAGAAGAAGCAGCAGAAGTCTTTATTTTCCAACAGGATGGATCACCACCACATTGGCCCTCAGTATCTGCTTAAATGACAAATTACATTAAAAGTGAATCGCAATTATATGGACCAGAAAGTTATCGCAGAGTAGATGACAGCCTAGCTTTTAATCAGCACCCCCAAGAGGCACTGACTTAACTCCATACGATTTTTTTTTGGGCAACGTAAAAGAAAAAGCGGTTTGTTTGCTTGTTTGTTTTTTCGCCACTACCAGCGAACAGTGACGAAGCGAAAACGCGAACAACAGCCTTCCACCCTTTCCAGTAGGAGGGTCGCCGTGAGATATGCCAAAACTGTTATATTGAGCATGCTGAAAAAAGTGTGGAATGAGTCCTCCTATCGACTGGATATCGTTCGTGTTTCTGGTGATGGTCGCATTGAACGTTTATAATTTTTTTAAACTTTAAAATGTTGTTCTTGATTTAATTTGTCCAAAAATTATTGTAGCTCTTCCAAGTTGGGGTAAAAAACCCCTTCAAGACATCTATTTGACATTATATAAAACATTTCGAATGAACTGCCATTTCTTTAAAACTGGGGATCCCGCGATGACCTACTGGTAAGGTCTCGGCTTTGGGGCCGGAGGGTTCTCGAAACCCGAATCCACCGAAGATCTGTTGTATATTGGACCTGCTGCACGCTAAATCATTGGAGGAAACTGGAGGAAGTTTGGCCCCATAAGGGGCCAAACTTCCTCCATTTGGTGTGGTACGACAGTTTGGAGAGGGGATGCCAGTTCAGGTGTCATCCTCGTCATCTGACCGAGGTTCAAAATTACGACCCAAATTACCCAAAAATAGCCCTCGTGTTGCTTCAGAACGGCACTTTAATATAACTAACTATCATTAAAACTGGGTTCATTCATTAAACAAGATATGATTTCGTAAAAAAAATGTTTAAAAATCGAATTTTACTTCTCAAGTAATTTAGATAAGCATTAAAAATGCGTAAGTAAATACCTCAAATGTGGCATTTTGAAAACGTTTTATGATTACAATCGAAAATAAGTAAAGACTGTTTAATTCTTAATGCTCAGTGATACATTTAAACAATTGTGAATTTGAAACTTTCCGTTCCGCTTACTAAATTTGATAGGGATCAATTTTCAACTCCACCCCCTGTAGTGGTTTTTTTTTTTTTTTTTTTTTTTATTGTTTTTTCGGGAGGGTGACAAAATGGAAAAAAATTTTTTTTCCCTTTTTTAAAGATTAGGTTTTTTTTTTTTTCCTTCAATATTCAGAAACGAAAAGAACCGGTTTGACACATAGTGAAGATATTTTTATACGCTTCTGAAAAAAAGCGATAACTTTTATTTGCTGATGATAAAGCGATCCAACCAAAAGGGCTTTCCAAAAAATCTTTTCAAGGCTACAGAAATAAAAACTTTAAATTCGGTAATTTCAAAGTATTTCCAAGCTACAGTCGCAAAGCAAGCTATGAAGGATTATCAACATTTTCAAACAGAATGCTGAAATTTTGAATATTTCCATTGACGAAGCATCGGAAGTCGATATTGTATATATTCCTATATTCCTTCTCATAACAGGAAGGAAACGGTCTTTCTTGAGCGCCAGCAGAATCTCAATTCTTGCTGAAATTCCCTTGAGGTTTTTCCCTGCCTGAAAAGATTTTCCCTTTGCCTTCGCGACAGAGTTTTACCTGATCACGTGACCTTTCAGTTTTATACAACCGTGGCCCCAATGTAATCACGGCTTAGCAACCGATCTACAGGTCGTTTTTAGCGTTTGTTTTTGCATGAATACTTAAAAAAACAGTTCAGAGAGAGTTTATTTTTAAAGAAGATCTGTTTTTGTGATCATCACGAACATTCAAGCCTTCACCAGAACTTTGAAATGTCTTTTGTAAGCGGAATATGAACTCTGAATAGATGCGATCATTTGTATGTTTGTGCTTTATCAAGCCTTTGCGGACGTCAAAAAATCCACTCGCCCCCCCAAAAAGGAAGAAATTATTTTTTACTACAATAAAAATTATACCATGAATGATGTGCAGACAAGCATTGTCACAAAAATATCTTTTTATTAGGCATGTTTGGTGTCCTTCAGCAAATGCCGAAAATGGCTTCCACAGAAAAGAAAGAATGTGAGGATAAAGATACATGTAACAGAGACATTTCTCAGCAGGTTTCAGTCAGGGATCATTCCTCAAAAGATAAACACTTTGAATGTGAAATTTGTAGGAAAATATTTTCTTATAAATGCTCTTTAAAAGACCATCTTCTCACACATACAAATGAAAGACCATTTAAGTGCAATGCATGTCCTAAAGCATTTACAAGAATGTCACGTTTGACTCGGCATATTGTGTCTCATACAAATGAAAAGCCATATATGTGTGAAAAATGCCATAAAGGATTTGCAGACAAGCCTGGATTAAAAATTCATTATCGTATTCATTCAAATGAAAAACCTTTTGAGTGTGATATTTGCGGCAAAAAATTCATCCAGAGGTCACATTTAAATTTTCATAGTCGTTTTCACACTAAAGAAAGGCCTTTCAAATGTGAAATATGTCATAAAGCATTCTCAAGGAAGTGGGTTTTAGGTAACCATCTGCGTGTTCATACAAATGAAAGACCCTTTGAATGTGAAATCTGCAAAAAAACATTTAGACAAAAGGGTTCTTTAGATGCCCATTATCGTACTCATACCAAAGAAAGACCTTATGTGTGTGAAATTTGTGGTAAAGCATGCTCTAGCAGCTCCTCTTTAACATATCATCGTCGAACTCACACAAATGAAAGACCCTTTCAGTGTGACTTGTGTGGAAGATCTTTTACACACAGGTCAATTTTTAATCAACATGTTCGTACCCATGAAAATGGGAAGCCTTATGAGTGTGATGTCTGTAAAAAAACATTCTCATTGAAAGGTACTTTAAATGCTCATTATAAGATTCACATGGATGAAAAACAATACACTTGTGATATTTGTCATAAAGCATTCTCCAACAATTCAAATTTAAAATGTCATTATCTTACTCATGAAAAAGGAAACTCCTACAAATGTGAATTTTGTAATAGATGCTTTTCTCAGAAAACTTATTTAAATAAGCATTATCGTCGTAAGCATGGAAAAAAATCGGGGGCAAAACCAGAAGAATGTGAAAAGAAAAGCTGCTCTGACCGTAGATCTGCAGAGGTGTCCAACGTAGTATATATTCCTGTAAATTCCAATTTATGTTATGTGTCAAATGGAATCCCTGCATCTAGTACTGTATTGCTTAAATTTATTCCTATACGAAAGGAAAGCCTTTCAAAAGGAAATAGTGCTGCGAATATTTTGCCTGAAAATCAAATATAACTTCTTGTAGTTTTTATATGAAACAAACAATTTTACATTGGATGACATAATAAGATTTTATCTTAAAACTTTTATTTAGGTTTTAGCTAATACTGTATGTGCAGAATTTTCTCCAAGCAAAATAATCGGCTTGAATTTATTGAAGATTTTATGTAAATGGATTATATTTCTTTGATTAAAATATCATGATAATTAAATCATTTGTCATGAGATAGTCATTATTCTTTAATCGTAACAGTTTAGTAATTAGCTATCAAATCATGTGCGTTATGTTACATGTGATGTTACAGAATTAATAATGAAGAAAGGGCTATGTTAAAATATCTCCAATGAGTTCTCGTATGCAATCAGAAGACTAAAGACTTTGTGAGGAGCTTATGAAAATTAATTATTATTTTAAAACATTAGAAACTATGGAAATGCTTTAAGGAAATAAAAACACAGTTTCAAAGGAATGCTCTTTGTTAAATCTTCATAGTTAGATATCTGAATCTCCCCCGGTCATTCTTTACTTGATAAAAAGTAATCAATATATGAAATTAAGATAATATAATAAATAATTCTAAAATAATGAGATATTCTGTTGTATTTTAAAATATTTTTCATAGCCAGTAAGATTTTGGCCCAACCAAAATGTACGGTACGGCACAAAACTCGATATTTTTTTTGGCGATAGATCACCAAATGTGGTAGGTAACCTAATGGTTTTCTATTGCAATTAAGGATTTTCTATTGCAACCTTGGTGAGTTTTCCATTGTTTGGCGCCTTTTGATTGTACATTCATTTTATTAATCAATACTTCAAATTTTGCTTCTTCTTTGTTAGAAGTTATGATCAATTTAGAACTTAGCATTTACCTTGGAATTCAGTTTTATGTATTCTAATTTTAAATCAATGGGAAGTAATGACAATTAAAGTTATTGTTTTTCATTCGTGTAAAATTTTTCTAATTTATGCACCAATGGCAAGAGTATCTTTAACCCATTAATGCTCATCGTCCTCGTTTGAGGACAGTGAATAAAACAGTGTGTAGAACCATTTTTATTTTTTGAAAAGGTTTTTTACTTTTAACAACAGATTACATTATGATGAACATTCCTACAAATTTTCATACAGCTGCTACTCTTTATAATTTCGTGATTTGCATCGTCGTTTGGGGATTTTTCAAGCCTCGCGTGTGCATTTGGTTTTGGCGCAGCTGCATCAACTAAAAGCAAGAAAATTACTTAAATCTATTGTAATACAAGAATCATTGATATCTTTGCATTTTGTGTGTAATGATTGAATAAAAAATTTGCTCAAATTTTTCAAAGCAAATATTCATATTTTATCTTAATTTGAGGAAAATATAATGTATTAACTATGTCTTGTAAGTTTTTTAGGAATGGTGAAGCTCGAGAGTATTTGTTTTTAGAACAAATTGAAATGGATATTATTGTAATTCCACCGGGCTTTGACGATTTAACCGATTAAAAAGATTTTGATGATGGAAGTGCAATATATCTGTAATGTCTAATATAGCAGGTACAGCTGAAATCGAAATTTCAGATAGATTAATGAATATTGTTGATTTGGATCAAGATTATGTAGAACCACATCCATTAGAAATGAAATGGAAAATGACAAAAAAATTTCTCATAAATTTTTTGTAAAAGTCTCGTAAAGAAATGCACCTATTAAGCTTCACAGAAATGTCTGAAAATTTTTTTCACTCTGGAAGTATATGACCTTATTCTAAATGGCAAGCTTAGATATGATGTTGAAGTGGAAGATACTCCAGATTAAACTTTATCTAAGGATATTTAAGTATTTAAATGCATTTCCTGAAATGTTAAGATTTTTAGGCATTTTATTTATGTATCGTGTACTTCGATTCAGTAACTTTTTGTTAAATTTGCCCAGTTTGCCTACCGATTTTATTAGCAAAAATTTAAAATTTTAACACTAAAAATACAAAATTTTGTCTATATTTTTTTATGAATATTAAAAAATAAAATAATTTAAATCAAACTTGTCTAAAAATTTAATGAAGGCCTTTATTGCATTTTTTATATGTTGTACTTATCAAAGTTGATTGACTTCACTAACAAGATTAACTTTTTATCACTGGAACACCCAGTGTCCTCAAATGAGGACAGGCTGCAATTTCAAAACTAGTAAAACAATTGCTTGAATTTTACATATTTTACCTCTAAGTAGTCCATAATAACTTAGATTTGAGATATTCATCAAAATATATTCAGCAGAATTAATTTGGACATTAACGGGTTAGAGTACTTTATGCACCATATTGTAAAGAGATATTAAATTTTTCAGATTTGTCACTTTCCTCCATAGGAATTTTCAGTCTTTTTACATTTTGAAAAATGTTTCCTTGGGTTTATGACAATATCAATATTTTCTATTCTTATTTTTAAATAAAGGGGTTTCATTTATTCAATTTTCCAGAACACTGTAATTCTTGTTCTTTTTTTCAATTTTCAGAAAATCCAATGATTTTTAAAATATATATTTGAAATAATTATCTATAAATGTTATCTATTTTTAAAAGAACAACAGGTTTCATTAACAGATTATATTGGATAATACATGTCGAAATAAAAAATTGTAAGCATTTTCTGTCAATATTTGAGTCTGAGTTTAATATGAAATTTTAAAAAAAGCTACTAATAATGAAATATCTGTAATGGATATTGAGTATTTAAATAATCAATTTCAGAAATTTAATCCTGGTTTTAATTGTTTGTATTCAAAAACAGCTCAGATTTTGTTCTTTAAATAAATAAATTAGTATCTTAATTTTTTTGTTTCATAAATACCTGCAGTAAAGCACAATTTATATGCTTCTCCTTTACATCTTATTTTATCACAGTCCTGATTCCTTCATAACCATTGTAATGATAAAATACTTCATTTTATACAACACAAAACTTAGGTTTATGTCATTTTCCCTTTCTAAAATTGGTATTTTCAGTTTCATTTGCTACTTCAATAATCAATTTTAGAAATTTAAAATTGGTAGTTTTCTGTTTCAGTTGCTACTTCAATAATCAATTTTAGAAATTTAAAATTGGTAGTTTTCTGTTTCAGTTGCTACTTCAATAATCAATTTTAGAAATTTAAAATTGGCAAGTTTTCTGTTTCAGTTGCTACTTCTCCATTTGGAATAAGGGGGATATTATCCTTTTCCCCCCTGCCATTTCCAAATAAAGGCTTACCTGCATGTAAATAAATTATATAAAATACGAAATATATAATTAGTACCCATGCAATAAAGTTATGATTTTTATTATAAATTATGGTTTTAAAATTTAATTGTTTCCTTACTGGTACTATCTGATAATAATCAAAATCTAGTTATAATAATCAAAGTTGTGTATTAAAATTTCAATTATACATCTTATCATTTTATGTCAGTCCCTAGAAGGAAGGATGTATAAATAAATTATGCTTTGCTGTAGTTAGACAATAAGGAAACATTTTCTTATTTTTAGCTAGAGTGAAAACTCTAGTATGTCATATTTGAAGAGGTTTATTGGTAAGATTGGAAGCCACCTACCACCTATTCTTCAAACGTCCTATATATTTATAGAATTTTATCTGAACAATTTGGTTCTATCTATCTGAATAATGTTGTCAAAAATTTTTATTCCCCCATTTCCTTTAACCCTTTGCAGCACGAAAGATAATAAAGATGCATAATTATACACATGAGAGTGTAAGGATTGATTTTGTGTTTTAGGAAGCTGAAAAATATTATTAATTTGTTAAAATTATAAAGCCACAACTTTTAAGATTCTAAAATAATCTTTGTTTTTATTCTTATTCCTTGATATTTATTTGAACTAATGTGTTATTATATTTTTTAAATGCGTTTTCTGAAAAATGAAGATTTCACTAAAATTGCCCCACAAAAAATGTGATATCACGTGATACAATTCATTGAAATTCGGTGCACATGTGTCAAAAACCTTTTGAGGGTGTAATAGACCGTAGATTTTACGATAGCTAAATTTAGTCATGTTTTATAGCCACTTTCAGTTTGAAACATAGGATAATTTTGCTGAAAAATCAATGACACCAACTTTGAATGTTCATAAAGTATTTATTTATCAAAATAAATTTCACCTTGCGGTCTATTACATTCTAAATAGTTTAAGAAGCACGCTTGCGAAATTGAAATTAAATATGTCCCATATTTTTTCAATTATGCTGTTTTTCTTAACATTGGAATTTTTATTGAAATTCTTGAAAAAAAATTATTATTTTCAAAAACTAATGATGATATTTGAATTTTTATTTCTAATTGTGACTAATTAAGCCTATTTTTATTATTTAGCTCTGTTAGTCTTTTTTGTGCATGGTTTTATAAAAAATTTTCTCCGAACCTAGTCAGGTACCTTAAATCTTTGGGGCACGGAAAATAATAAGATGCATTATTATATGTGTGTGAATATAAGGATTGATTTATCGTTTTAGGAAGCTGAAAAATATTGTTATTAATTTGTTTCAATTCCTAAAAATTAATCTCTGTATTTTTGATATTTTATGGTTTTAATAATAAGCGCTAATCAGCAAGAATGCGCGAAAGATGCAACATTCAGAGTGGTTCAGGAAATAATCCACCGCGCTTTAAAGAGTTAAGTTACAATATTCCAGCAGGAAAATATCCAAAATCAAAGTTATTTCACTTTTAACCATTGTTTAGCAACAGATTCGGAAACCCTCCGTGCTTTTGCACATGCGCCAGGTGGAGTTATTTTCATCAAAATAAGGGGGAAAGTGAAGAATGGAAGGATGATGTTTACATTTTACTGAGCGTGATCTAACAATGAATTCTGGAAATGTGTTCATATGACTCATTGCCTGACACCCCTTTCCGGTGTAACATCATCCAAAAATGGTAGTCTCGGAATCCATTGCTACAGTATAGCAATTACATTTTATAAATTATTCAAATTTTGGAAATGCTTCGAATGATTCATATACCAAAAACATTCAAATTAGAAATAATGTGTCTCTATTTTTTCCGTTTCTCAGCCACAGCTTAAAGTTGCAAATAAAAGTTCATTAAGATGAAATAACTGCTGTTTATAGAAGTTATAATGTTCAAGGCAATACCCCTTTTATATAAATTTTCTGTTTCTTGATATGTATTAGATTTTAAAGTTAAAAAGAGTGTGACACAAATTACCTATTTTGCATACATTTTATCTTTCTTATGCTAAAATTTTTCTGTAGAGAGTGGAAAACATGCAAGTGGTGCACTTGGAAGGTTTAGATTTTTTTGTTATAGACAAACTGAACTGTAAAGCTCACTGGTAAATGAGTTTTTTAATGTTTATTTCCCTATGGAAGTTGGTAGGTAAAACAAATATAATTTGCAATAGTTTAGTTTTCAGTTCATAAATGTGTTATTTATTTTAAACAAAATTAAAAATAAATCAAGACAGAAGCCAAAAGAGTCAGTAATAGATAATTAAAAAATTATTTATCATCTTGCAATATACATATAAAAATGTAATTATTTTTACATACATGAAAACATATACATAACCTATATTTAAAACAAGAAAGTAAAAATGCATTATAACATTGCCAAGGAATGTGAAAAAATGAGCGTCGTCTTCAGTTGTTAAAAATAGAAGTATGAAATTTTTATAGAAACAAAGAATTGGTTTTACATTCATTACAGCAATAAAAAGTATCGAGGCATAAAAATGCTATTAAAATTTGTAAAATTCAGGAAAAATTAGGAATGAATTTTAATTGTTTTGTAGAAAAGGATGATTGTTTGAATTTAAAGATGATATAAAATACATATTTGTGTGATAATATTTTTGGAAGTTATTTAAAGAAAACTTTTAAAAAAGATTACACAAAGGTTCACATTCCCAACCGTCAATGTATATATGGACCAAATTTGGTAAATACAGCGATCTCTCACTTATGCACGGACGCAGGGGACAGTGAAAAAAACGTGCCTAAGTGAAAAACCACAAAAGTGACCTTAAAAGTGAAACATCAATACAGTGTACATATATTGTTAATTAATACTATGTGTATAGTACTGAAAAATGTAAAGATTAGTTTCAAAATGCAAATACGTGTATAACTTCCGTTAATTATTTTTAAAAACACAAAGAAAATGGAAATGCTCCCGATTGTTTTAAATCTGTCTGAATGTCGATTCTGGGACATTAAAATGCTCAGCTAACGCTTTTTCGAAGTGCAAGGATTTTCTTCGAATTTTTTAATAACATCCATTTTAAATGAAAGCGAAAATTTTGTTCTTTTCGCCATTTTAAAACTACCATCTAATTAAAACTTCAAAGATGGTTCTTTCGCTAGCGATCAATGCCATGTGGTATGTACAGTAGTAACTTCTCTAATTGGCTGCTGTATAAATGAGACTTTTACTGACGTCAATCACAAGAACCCCCACTTACACCTCTGTATATAAGTTAGAGGAATGCATTCCTGGAATCTGAACAATAGAGGAAGGGCGAAGGAATGCATTCCTAGAAGCAGAGCAAAAAGGGTTTTTGTTCTGCTGGAAAAAAAAACTATTTGAACTAAGAAAAAATTTTCGACGTGCATAAGTGAGAGGTGCTTTTTTAATGTGTCACTGTATAACCCACCCTCAATGTATATATAGGCCAAATTTGGTAGATCTAAGTCTAACCTTAGTGAAGCCTCAAGATATTGTGTTACTAGATTATGATGTTAATCACAGAAAAATTATGATAAAAAAACATGTTAAAAAATTTTTGTTCTTTATCAGGCCACAGATAATGGCTAGTATATAATTAGTAAACACTCACTCAAATTATACTACAAGAAGAAAAGGAATAAATTGCACACATGGTTAAACATATTTTATTACACAAACAGGGTGAAGGATGAAAGAAATCAGTTTTTCTTTATATAATAATAACAGTTGTATTAAAAAGCAAATGCTAACCATTTGCATCTGGTCTTTTTTTGAAAAAATAAATACTTTATTATATAGCTTATTTCTTCAAATAAATTTCAGATTAGTACTTGGTGATGATGGACATAAAGGGTGTCAAATTCACAGTCTGCTTTTGTAACACACCCAAAACGAATATCTTTGTAGCATAGCAAACATATTCAAGAGAAACAACGTATTGCAAACATATGTAACAAAACTTTCAGTAAAAATTTCATTAATTTTTAAAATTTCTAATTATACATAATTACTAATATAATAGCCCACATCCTCTGGTAACGCTCTGACGTCACCAACAATAAAACACTCGCCATAGCACTACGAGACAAACAGCATTATTTCATTGTTAGGTAACCTAAATTTCAGTTATTTTAAATTTAAAAGGGTTATTGTCGTTCTAATTTCAAATTTAACAGCCCTAAAATAGTGAAATAAAATTTTCTATCGATTGATATAAAATTTATCTCGCTATGATCAATAGTTCCCAAGAAATTTTAAATTATATTAATCCTATATTTCAAATTAATTTCTGTTTTTTGGTAGAAAGTAGTAAATTACGTCAGTTGTATATCATACGCGCGATACAGTTTGGACAACAAATGAATGAATATCTGAATACAATTGTGACGATGCTGTTTTCTTGCCAAGAATTAAATTAGCCACCAGTGACATGAATCTACCATTCATTGTCAACCGCCGCCTGTTCCTGTTAATTCCAGCTTACAAGATGACTATTAACAAATCGCAGGGGCAAGCTTTCGATCATGTTGGAATGTACCTCGATAAGCCTGTCTTTTCACATGGACAGATCTATGCTGCACTTTAAGGTCTAGGATTCCCAATCACGTTAAAATTTACACAAAGACATCTGAAGTACAAGGAATAATATTAAACAATGAAAAATACTTCACATGGAATGTTGTTTACCAAGAGGTTTTTTGAATAAAGAAATATTTAAATAATATGTAAATAAAAAAAATATTTCCTGTCATAAAACATATGTTTATTTTATTTGTTTTCAATCAATGTTAAACATTTATCTTGCATATATATCTATTTAAACATGTCAGATTTGACGGGAAATCTCTCGAATGAAGAGGCAATTTGCACCCGTCAAACCACGACGGGTGATTTTCTAGCTGTTAATAATAAGCAACAATATATGTGAATGACCAATTGTTAGTCATATTATATTGAAAATTTTAAGCCTTAAAACTGAATTTGAAAGAAGCTTTGAAGTTCATAAATCTGTAGAAGAAAAGTTCTTGTTTTCTTGATTTTCACCATATAATAGACTTGGTATCAAAGCATATGTATATGGAGGTAATCAAGATCCAGAGATGTGAAGACAAAAGTTAGTAAAATTCAATTTCCTGAATGTTATAAATATTTACCTGCTAGGTTTGAAAATACTCAAAAATTGGGATATGAAATCATTTCCATGTTTCAAAGTATTTATCAGTAACAGCCAAAGATTATTTCCACATGAAATGGGGATGGTGGTTATGGCGAAAATACCCGGTTTTCGCTTATTCAGGTTTTTTTCACCTCCGGTGTTCAGTTTTTTATTAAAAAAATAAACACAATTTGTAGACAAAATTCTTTATTAATATTGTTTTCACAAGAAATCAATCCATTGGCCAATATTTATCTATTCATAAAGACTCTTTCAGCAGTCTGCCAACCAATAGATGCATTGAGGAAGTGGTCGTCAGTGATTGGCCTTAGATGATGAAATTCAAAGCTTCATAACCTCATAATTTTTAGTCTAATCAAACCTAAAATCGAGCCTATGTTCCGATGTAGTTTTTTTTTTACCCAGTTATTGGATTTTAAGAAAATAACCGGTTATAATGCTGGACAAAAAAATAACCAGAAAAATGCTTTTTGGTTAAAACCGGTAGGTTTTTTCCATCCCTATTACGAAAGGAAATAAATCTCCTTATTTATGTTCACTCTGGATCCATTTTGGTAAATTTGGAGTTTACGAGACACACCTGTTTCTTGCCAATTTTTCTTGGCGCAATTTAATTTGCAGTCGCCAAATACTGTTTTGGATGTGCAGTGTGGTTTTTATTGCTCTCTTGTGTATGTGTTGCTTGAAAACGAGAGATTGAGCAAGCAATGCGTGCGGCATTTTAAATGTATACCGAGCAAATTTTTTTAACTTAAAAAAAAATCAGCGGCTTCGCTTTCAGCACAGCAGGAAACTAGTAGCTTCGCTTTTTCATTGAATGTTAGCAATCTAGGTTTTTTAAGAAATTCCAAAAACTATAATTTCCACACGCAATTCCTTTGGCATTTCCAGTGTGCACTGGGCAAATTTTTTAACTTAAAAAATATCAGCATAGCAGAATAATCGTAGCTTTGATTATTCATTGAGAAATGAAACACACAGAATAATATGCACGGTACTGAACCGATATTCAATCCGAAGAATTCTAAACGAAGTTTTATTAAAATTCGAATTTATCGACAAATCACATCGAAGAGTTGAACAAAACAGTCAAATCAAAACGTGGCTCAATATAGCCTGATAATCAAAACACTGATGAAAAGATCAATGTGTGCGCACACGCTCTTGTCGCTCGTTATAAACATCTAGACGCATCCAAAACAAATGTTCTCTCATCGCCGTTCTTGGCAACAAAGAGTTGGCGATCCTACGAGGAACAAAGTAAGTGGGTACCGTAAACTCCACATAAACCTCCATGGTTAATATTGGTCATTGCAGACACACATCTTAAAGTGGGAAATATAGTAGCAGAGAAGAGATGCCAAAAGTGTCAGGAAGAAAACATTAACTTTACCTTTTCTATACTGTTTTTCAAATAAACCTACATTTCTATAAAAATTGAAGCATTTTTTTTTTTTTTTTTTTTTTGTGACCCACATAAATTTAGACCTTGCTCAACTGACTTGTACTAGCTTTTGGGTTTGACATCCTTGATATATATTGAGCATGTAAAATGCAAAGATTCATTTCTAATTTTGTAGAAAATTAGATACTCTATGGCTGAACAACTTTAACTAATACTGACAGAAATAGAAATTTTTTCCAGCAACAGTTGCTACAGTGCAACTAATCTTGTTAAGAAAGCTCCTGGGTTTCTTAAAGTGGGCTTACACGAGGCCACAATATTGTTGGGACAAGAACATGCCGTCTCCGCTGTTTCTGTACATATCTGATTTCCTTCTAGCGCATGCGTGAATTTACTGTCCCGACAATATTGGCCTTGTGTAAACCCACCTATAAAGCTAAATGTCAAATACACATTAATGATAAATCTTTACACAAATATCTACATTCTTTTTTTTTTCCTTCACACCACTACATTTATCACAGCATTTGAAGAATTTTTTTACATATAATTTTAGAGTAACATATTCCTTGAATCCGCAAATCACAGTTTGTCTATTACTAATATGATGAAATAATATCAAATTTTGCTTAAGAAGTGTTACCATAGTTCAGATGAATGGTTCTTATTGAATCTTTATTTATCATCAATTAATACTGTTGCACCAAGTTAGTATAAACAAATAATATAACTAAAACATATAAATTTTACAATTTGAATAATTTTATTTTATACTAACATAAATGTATGTATTTCATTTTTCTATAGAGTCGCTCACTTTCTTGAATACATGATATCTTGTTGTTAAATGTATATCAATAATTAAACAGGTAATAGCTAGAAATGTAAAAACATTTTTGGATAAATAAATTTTAGAAAAGATTTCTTGCGAAAAAAATCATTACTTATAAGTTTGCAATTTTTTTAAAAAATATTTTGTTACTTACTTTATAAGGGAAATAATAAATTAAATGTTAAGAAATACTCTTTGATGCAAATATTGATGCATTCAAGCAAGAATAATAATGTACAAAATACTCTTCTATTCTTTGAATAGTATACTAAATTTATAACTACCCAATATAAAAGCATAAAAAAATAAACCTGAACTTAAAATGATGCTAATTACTGATGCGTCTTGACAATTTTATTTTTCTAAAATATCAATTATAAAATCTTTAGAAAAATTAAGACTCCTGTAACAAAACTTTACATTTCATGATCCAAAAATTGTTCATGTGAAGACTACTAGCATTTTGAAACATTTTCTTAATAACTGCACTTGTTTGCAACTACACGGCCTCTTCTATTAAATGTGTTTGAGAATGTTTCCTTAAGTCAGATAGATATTTAAAAGAGTGATTACATAGCTGGCATTGGAGGGATTGACTTCTAGCATGAGCTTGTTGATGACAGATCAATTTATAATCACTTGTACATATTTTACCACAAAGTTCACACTCATGATGTTTTCTTTTTGAGTGTCTATGACCATGTTCCCTTAAAAGGCGTTTCAAAGTAAATGTACGCTTGCATATATCACACTCATACGGTTTCTCATTTGAATGCTTTAGAACATGTTCATTTAAAGACTGTTTTGCAGTAAATCTACATTTGCATATATCACACTCGTAAGGTTTTTCATTGGTATGTATACGAAGATGATTATTTAAAATCCACTTAGTACCAAATGCTCTATTACATATTTCGCATTTATGAGGTCTTTCATTTGTATGCGAAGTTCGAACATGAGAATTTAAATGGCCTTTCTGTCTAAATCTTTTATTACATGCATCACATTCATAGGGTTTTTCATTTGAATGAAGACGATAATGAATTTTTAAACCAGAATTATCTTTAAAACCCTTATGGCATTCCTTACAAACATATGGCTTTTCATTTGTATGTGTACGATAATGTCGAATCATATGCGACTTTTTTACGAATGCACATGGACAAATATCGCACTGATAACGCTTGTCATCTGTATGATAATAATAGTGCTCCGTTAAAGTGCATTTATAAGAAAAACTTTTCCCACATATTTCACACTCGAAGCGTTTTTTCTTTGCAGAATTATTACTGACCAAAGATTCTTCAGGAAATTCTTTCTTAATTGCATCCACATCTATAGTGACTTTCTTTTCCTCCAAATCCATTTCAGATATTCAGATGATTTTAGTGACAATAATTTATCATTAATCTTCTGCGCAAACTTTGAAATTACACTTACTATTTCAGAAGAACGTGATTTATTTCGGAACGCATGGAAGGTTTGAATGTCACCAATTTGTTTACATCTGGCATTGCCTAACCACATACCAACTGCTAATCGGCGCACAGCTCTGCTCTGACAAACCCTGCGTAGTAGGGTATGCGCAGTAGCGTATTCTTCATAGCGTATTGATACATGCATTTGCTTTGTTATGTATCAATACGCGATCCGCATGAACAAAAAAGAATATGAAGGCCTTTCTAGGAGGGTGGCATTTTTTTTTTTCTCTTGACCGAATCAGATCGGCAATAATTTTAGCCCGTCTTTTGATGGCAATTTTCATCTCTTTTTTGATTACGGATTGAAAAGAACTATGGAATGGATAGAGGATAATAGCCTTTGTTGCTGAAAGTCCCAAAAAACCCCCAAAAAATCAAATCATACCTTTGCGGCGCTATTCACCACCGCGTGTTGACACTGACACTCGTGTCAGCACACCGATTTCTTATTCTCCATGCCAAAACCGCGGATTGTCGGGCGCCTTTTTCCCCCGTTTTTCAATCCCAGAAAATCGGCGAGTTATCGGCGGATCGAGTTCAATATGCGTTTGTGTGCATGTGCCAGTAGAATGAAAAATCGTTCTGGCTCAAAGTTTTGGATTTTTGCTTCGCTTGTAAGAGTATTTTTTTTTTTTTGGAGAAAAATCAATCTGAGGAATATTTTGGTGTTTAGCCTAACTAATAAGTAAGTGAAGAATAATAACTTCTTGCCGCTAAATTTTGTTTCAAGATGTATTTCATGTTATTAATATCTATCCTGGATTGCTGTCATTTTTAGAATGCAAACTGCTTATTGTTCAGGTAAATTAAATACACATATTAACTAAAAAAATGTATAATGTCTTTACTGTACCTGGTGATGCATTCAGAAAATTGACTTTATATTTAATGCAGCCTTTTTCTGCAGTGTGTTTCCAAGTTTAAAATATTGATCCCTGTCTATTATATGTATTGTAATGCATGATGTTTTATTTCCTATAAGAGTTTTACTACAAGAATGCAAATCTTTGATTGTTCAAATAAATTTAAAATGCTCATATTTTTATATTTTAAAGCTGTGTTTAGTTACGTCTTAATTGATGAGAAGTAGTTTTATATTATGTTATCCAACTTTGCTATCAAAATTGCATTCTCTAACATTATTCCATCTTTGCCACTCTATATAACTAATAAATACCTCTTCCTTACTCATAAATTTACTCTGTTGTACTATTTAGTTGTTTTATGTGCCATGTCGATTTTTATTTTAAAAGAAGTAACTCTCTTATTGGTTAGATAAATTTAAAATATCCATGTTTTTTACATGATGGACAGTATCTTAAATTATGTCTTATACATAATGTAAAAGCCTTATATTTTGCAAACGATTGTTTTCTTGAAATTGCCAGGTGTATTCCTTCTTTGTAAATAATATAACACTTTTGATATGTATTGAGGCAGTATACTCGGAAAGACATCCAGAAAATTGTCTTTGTATTTAATAAAGCTTTGTTCTGTGGTGTATTTCCAAGTTAATATATTGATCCTCAGTTATTAAATGTACTGTAGAGTTATTCGTTATATAGTTCTTTATGGGATTTTGTTAGAATAGTAATTATTTTTAGTGGTTAAAATAAAGTGCATCATATTTTTATTTATGAATGTATGAAGTTGGAAATTTCCTTAAAAATATTGTTTGAGTGCATATTAAACAGTATAAATTAATTCATTCATTGATATATAGTAGCATTTTACATAGAAACTAGAGTGCTTTATCAGTTTTTTTACAGTATTAAATAACTAAAATTTCTGTCAATCTATGCAGCTTATATCAATATTTTATACACTTTATTAATCAATGCTGTATTTTCGTTTTAACAGTCTGGGTATTCATAAACTATTTTTATGTATGTGAACCATTAAAGACTTGCAGAAAAATATTTTAATATGCTGTAGGACTCTTAAAATCTAATTGAAAATTATATTATGGAAACATTGTGTGCATGTGCAGTAGAATGAAAAATTGTTCTGGCTCAATGTTTTGGATTTTTGCATGGCTTGTAAAAGTAGTATTTTTGGAGAAAAACAATCTGGAAGAATATTTTGGTGTTTAGCAAGACAAATAGTGTAGTTTTTTGTATGTAAAATGAAGAAAACTCCTTTTCACTACTATTTTTTGGCTCTTCCTTTTCAATAAGTATGCTTTTAAATATATTTCATACTTTTTATCCTGAAAGAGAAAATCTCGATTTCGAGAGGATTATCTAATATTTGTCGGTTTCAACAATACAAGCTAATTTTTATACTTTCAGTGTACAATTATCAGCAATGATCATGGCTGACACATAATTATTTCGTGAGTAATGAACTGATGTGTTAAAGAAAGATGGACAATTAATTTTAGGTTATTAACTGTATACTCCAATGAATGCAAGCTGTTTATTGTTCAGGTAGATTTAATTACACATATTTACCATAAATAAAATGAATCTTTTCACTGTGCCCGGTGACACATTCAGAAAATTGACTTTATTTTTAATGAAGCTTTTTTCTGCACTGTGTTTCCAAGTGTATACTATCAAACCTTGTTTATTAAATTTATCGTATATGATTTTTACTACTAAGAATATAAATCTCTTTGTTCTGATAAATTTAAATGCATAATTTTATTTATTTTGCAAGCTGGGTAATATAACACTTACTTCAGTGGAAAAAGAAAAATTAAATTTTCCATAAGGAAAATATTTATATTTGATTGTGTAATTAACAGTTTCATAAGTTAATGCATTTATTTCTATAAAATTGAATTTTACAAAGAAATTAGTTCATATTACTGTGTTTAAGCAATTAGTTTTTGCAGTATTTAAGACTTTAGATTTCTTTATCAAGTTATACAGCTTATATTGAAATTTTATCCCCTATGTCCATTAATGCTGCATTATTGTGTTTTGAGCTCTGAGTATTAATAAATTATTTTGATATATCTGAACTATTAAATAGTTATGAAAACATTTCAATATGCAGTAGCTCTCTTAAAATCCAATACTAAATTATATTGTTGAATAATTATAAAAATACACAGCAGTATATAAATATTTCAACTACACATTCTCGTATAATCCTATTTAGCCACTCTGTATCACTAATCTCGACCTCTTTATGTATTTAATTTGCAGTGTTGCACAGTTTTGTTTTATGTTCTATATTGATTTTTATTTTAAAAGAAGCAAATCTTTTATTGGTCAGATAAATTTAAAATATCCATATTTTTTACAATGATGGACTCTATGTTTAATTATGTATTATATTTTTCAAAAGAATTTTTTTTTAATGAAAATACAAGGTGCATTCCTTCTCTGATAACACTTTTATGCTTCAAAACACTTCTTGCTTAGAACACTTTTGATCTGCATGGAGACAGTATTCATTAACCCTGGAAGACATCCAGAAAATTGTCTTTGTATTTAATAAAGCTTTGTTCTGTGGTGTTTTTCCAAGTTAATATTACTGATTTTCATTTATTAAATATACTATAGAGTAATGTATTATATAGTAGTTATTTTTAGTGGGAAAAAATGTGCTTCATATTTTTATTTATAAATGTATGAAGTTGGAATTTTCCTCAAGAACATGGTTTGAATGCATCCTTTGGTATATAATTGCATTTTACAGAGAAATTAAGTGTGCTTTAACATGATTTTTTATATTTTTTTTACAGTATTAAAGAATTTAAATTTCTGTAAATATATGCAGCTCATACTGATAATTTGTACACTTTATTCATCAATACTGTATTTTCTTTTTTACATTCTGGGTATTAAGAAGCTATTTGATGTATGTTAACCATTAAAGACTTGCAGAAAAATATTTTGATATGCTGTAGGACTCTTAAAACCTAATTCAAAATTATATTATTGAATCATTGTAAAAATTTACAGCAGTATAAAAAAGTTTCAGCCTATGCATTGATATACACTCTTCTATTATTAAGAACTACCTCTTTCTAACTTATTAAATTTGCTGAATTGTTTATTTTGTTTTATGAGCTATATGATTTTTATTTCAAAAGATGCAAATCTCTTATTGGTCAACTAAATTTAAAATATTCAGAATTCTTACATCTTGAAAACTGTATAAATTATTTCTTTTGTGTAATGGAAACTTTTTATGAATTTGCCAAAATACCATGTGAATGATAATAAGTTTTTAATACTTTTGATATGCATACGGCAGTATTTTATATACTTGGTTACGAATAAGGAAAATTGTCTTTGTAATATAGCTTTGTTTTTTTTGCATGTTTCTAAATTTATATATTTACCATTATTTATTAAATATACTGCAGAGTTGTCTAATATTGTTCGTTACAAAATTTAGTTAAAATTTATAGCAGTTATTTCTGTGGAAAAAAATTGCTTAGCATTCTTGTTTCTAAATATGTGTTTATAAATTAATGTATTCTTCTGTATATAGTTGTGTTTTACAGAAATATTAGTTCAGCTTACTTTGCTATGACAAATCTTTACAGTATTAAAGATTTTAAATGTCTTTCAGTCTCTGTATTTTATGTTGATATTTCCTATAAGTCATTCATAAACACTGCATTCATGTGAACCATTTAACAGTTGCAGAAAAACATTTTGATATATGCAATAAGACTCTTAAAATGTTATTCAAAATTATAAATGAAATAAAAGTATATTGTTAATTGTGTTAATATACTTATTTGGCTGGTATAAGTTTTTTTTTGGTGATTTCCGGGTTACGTATTGCTGATATGTTTACAAGGAC
>BGPR01012250.1:0-45643 GCA_013235015.1 Araneus ventricosus
GAAATTTGATGCTTACATCAAATACATCACATTTGATTGTGTTTCTACCTTGAATCTGATTTCACGATCTATTGACACGATCGAATTTTATTTACAAATGTCATTGCTAACATATTTGCATGGTCAATAGAAAAATATTTTCTTAGAGCTATTATTTGACTTTAATTCACAGAACTACCTGAAAAAGATATAGTATTGAGTATAATTAAGATGGATTGTGTATGGTTTTTAAACAATTAATTTAACTTGACAAAAAGAAATAAAACGAAAATTTATCTCATTGTACTTTTTCTGTTTCCGTCATTAAAAAGAAACCTAATGATTTTGTTAAAAAACATTCTATAAGAACAATTATATTTTACGTTTCGCAAAAGTATTAACTAGAGTAAGTGTTATGTGATTGCCATAAACTGAAACTTAAAACGGTTAGTTATTTCAGGAGAAACGCTGTTTTTATCATGCTTAACAAATTTTTTTAAGTATTTTCTTTATTCTTGTGTTATTTTTTTTATAAAACAGAAAGGGATGCTTTTCAATAGATAAAAAAATATTCCTAAAATAATTCGACGAAGAATTTTGCGTTGATTTTAATTAAATTTCTTTCATCGATTTCTTTTTGACAACACAGAAACAGCAGACGATTTTTTGAAGTCGACTTTGTTATATATTTCATGGAATTCTTTTAATTCTACGCTTTGTTGATACAACGATGAATCAAATTAAACATTTTAAAGGCTTTTTAGTATCATTTTTACGAAGATTGCAAATGCATGAATGCTTCTCACGTGATCACCAGTATATTACGAATTACTTCCTGTAGAAGAAGGAATTTGATTAATGGAAATAATTAAATACAAAAACTAAAGCAAAGTTATATAAATGGTTTTGGTAAAGGTGAGGGAATGTAACCTTTTATTATTTATATTTTAAGCCTTCCTCAGATAAGATAAGATTTATGGTACAAATTTCAAAAATATATTGCAAATCATTTAAGAATTTCAATACCAAGATTAATGAACAAAATTGAATTATTATGTTAAATTGCCAAATAACTTACTGTTAAGCTACATTTTAGGCCATAAAATTATATTCTGAAATGGCTATACCAACATATGGTATTTACAGGAGAAACGATCCTTACCCACAAAAAACATTAAATACTCACATGTAAAGAATTTTCGTATTACCTGTTATAAAACACAAAATATCTATTTTATTTGTATTTTCGAAGGGATCCTTATCCGAGTTCGAATAAGCAGTTAAAAATTTTTAAACTTTAGAAAGTTTAATCAGCGAATTATATACAATTTGCTATCATTTAAAAAAATAAAATCTAAGTCTTGCATCGGTTGGATCACATCCTTACAGATCTGATCTAAAAATAGGTATGTCATTTTGCTCCGATCCTCGTTTTTGTTAACAATGAAAATTAAAATTCACTTTTTGCAAATTAGACTAGTATTGAAGTTAGAGTAATGGAGGTATATGTAAAAAGTAAAATAAGATAAAAAAAGTAATAATTAACTCAAATGGCATTAACCGAATGCATCTGAAAAAAAAATAATTTGAGATATTCAAATGAATTAATTTTAAGCTTAATTAATAATACTTATTACCTAAATTAAATAATAAAATAATTTTCTTTTTCATAAGAGCGGTTGAAATAATTAATTGCAGCTAATAAAATTTTTCATAACATTTTGTATTTATACTGTTATGGCAGCTGACAATAAAAAGAAATATTGAAATTTAAAACTAATTAATTAGCAATTAAATATTGAAAATCCATAAACTTCCTCGCAGCGTTCTTAAGTTGTTGTTTATTATAATGATGCAATAAGATTTTATAAGATAACAGATAGCAGCAAGAATGTAAGACAAACGACTTGCAAATTTATCAGATAATAACTATCTGCCCAAAAACCTACACTTATTTAATTAAAAAAGAATAATTTTTCAAAGATATCTGAAAGCGAGCTTTGAAAGCTTTCATGCGTTTATTTCCGCACAGTTCGGTAGCTAATGGTTTCTTCTCTTGGGTGGCTAATGAGGATATCCTACGGGGCCACAGTGCACGTGACCTTCATGAGGAAACGCCTCCGATACAAAATGGATTCGGCATCCTTCGGCACCAATTTGGAAAGTGCACCTCTCTTCATTTTCCATTCAGATAGTAAACGTCCAAACAACAGAGTAGTTAGCTGCTAACCATTTCCTGGTTATAGAATCATTTAGGAGATACATTTATTAAGAATATACAAGGACAAAAGGATGAAAATGTTAATTTTAAGAAAAGAACTAATCGAGTCACACATGCGGTTTTATTCAGCCCGCTTCCGTTTTCCTTGAATCCACTAAAAAGAGTAAATTTATCAAAAGACTTGTGAATTATATAGTAAAGCTTCTTCTTTTTCAGCTTTGATAAATAAATTTACGAAATAGTGCTTTTCGACTCATTATGAAAACTTGCTTTGTAAGATTAACCCATTAACAGTTTCATTTTCTTTGGTATCTAATAAGATGACCCCTCCTGTTTTGGAAAGGGATCGTCGTTTTCATTCATCTAAGAAGGCACAGAATACTTGAGATGTTTGTCGATACTACGTAATTTTTGTGTCAAATTATAAAGCTGTATAATGATTAAATTTTAGTTTATAAGACTAAAAATGCGATAATTCGATGCATGTAAGTCGTACGAACACGACTGTTAAGGGATTAAACTCAATTTATTGGAACTTCATGCAGATAACTAATAAATTTCTACTCCTACGCTTCTACTCTGCGCTTCCTGCAGATCTTGCTAGGTGCAATATAAAAAACGAGCTTTCCTTACAGCTATCATAGATAAACATTACATGAGATTTGATTTTCGATAAAAGATATTTATATTGTACTGTATATTGTTATAATCGTTAATTATCATTTCGCTGACGATCATCAGATATTCTTGACATCCTAAAATAAAAATAAAACCTGCTAGTACATACATATTTATTTCCAATTTTATTTCAAGTTTGGAACATGATCAGATGTGATGATGGTGGTTAAACAATTTATTCAGAATTTAATTTCTAATAACAGCTTCGACAATTCTGGATCAATGAGTAATAAATAAATAAATAAATAAAATGTTTAACATATAAATGAAGAGTACATATAACATTGAACTACTTTTTTCATACCAAAATAACTAATCTTCAAAGTACAATGCAAAACTAACTTTCTTGCATCATCTACTTGTTTCACAGATTATGATAGGAAGAATTCATATTTTCTGAAAAACAAAGTTTTTTCGAAAATGGTAACCAAATGTTTAAAATGCATCTAAAAATACAACATTCATTTCTCGTAACATTTATGTCCCTAGTTCAAATTGCAACATTACACACGAAACACATATATGATCAATGGGAAAATGAAAAAAAGAAAAGCCCTTTACGTAAATGAAGCAATTAAATAATGAACAAGTTCCTTAGTTTTCATTAAGACAATTCATAAAATCAACACAATGTGAAAGTGTTCCTTGACTCATAAATCTGTGCCATCTCTGACACCCTCATTGTGTTTGCATTTAAAATGTTTGTGAAATGATTCTGAGTTTGTATGAATGTGATATCTATCACTTAAAGTTCTGAAACAGCGATAAGGCACAACAGCCGACTGCAATCAGGCATTCGAAGAGCTGGATGCAATGAAAAACATGGAACTCTTCTGATCAACAAAGAAAATTCATGCTATTTATAAAAATGTCTTGAGTGCTAATTTCTTGTCTTTTGTGCATTATTTTGCGAAAACATATTGTCATTCGGTAGCTCCGTTTCTTCAGCTGAGCCACTTGAAGAACTTGAGGGGTTGATAGAACCTGGATTGTCATCATTTGGAGAAACTACGAAGATGAATGATGATGTAACCTTCGCCGGAGGAGGATCTTGTGGTCTAGTATTAGTGGATGAGGCTGGCGAAATTGGGCTGTAAATAGTCTTTTTTGTTTGTAGAACATGTGGATTTGTTTTATCATGATAAAGTTTTGAGTTTGGATCAGGTTTGACTGCAGTTTCTTTTTCGAAAACGATTCTTTCTTGAGAAGTATCTGCATTTCGTTTGACGAGGACTAAGGGTTCTTCTTTATCAGAATAATTTACCTGTTCTTTAAGAAAATGAGAATGGACTTCTGAATCATATCCAGGGGCCTTGAAAACATTAGATATAACATCAATGAGGGAATATGGTTGAAGTAAATTTACCCTATTTTCATCTGACATCAGAATGGATTCATTCATTCCTGAAGTAAAGTTGGATTCTTCGGTTTCAGTCAAAGGTTCTGTAAACATATTCTGTGAATCATTGAAAGAGATAAGTGTTTCATTTAAAATTGTCATAGGAAAAGACGGAATTTCCTTTGCAGAATTCTCTTCATCTATTTCGCTGTTGTTATTTCTAAGATCATTAGAGTGAATATCACTCATATCACTTCCTTCAGAACCTGATTCTTGAGCTGAGTTATACTGCAATGCTCCTGGATGGTTACTTTCTTTGCCTCTGGACAGAACATATAAGGGTATATCAGTGGCAAAACTTGATTTTTCTATTGCACTGTGCGATTCTGCTGCAAGCTCATCGGATGACTGATCAGTTTTTTCGTTCTGTCCTGGCTTTTGATCTAAATGGAATGGATTTGAAATTGTAGGCTCAAAAAGTTCTCCACCTTTCTCTGGCGCTTTTTGATTCTGTTCTGAAGTGTTGACTGACGGAGAGTAATCATCTGACTCCACAACAGAATTTGCATTTTCGTTTGAATTGATTTGCTCTGATTGAGATTGCAAAAAGACTGCAGCATTAGGCGATGGCAAGGTTGGTTCTAACCACTCTCCTCCTTTTTCAGGGCCACTACCATTTTTAGAACTCTCTATTGATATCTGAAAGTTTTGTTTCTCTGAAGTTTCACTTGTGGTATTAGGATGCAAGAATGAGGTATTTGAAGAAATGTTATAATTAATATTTTCAGTTGATGCTATCTGTAGGTCATTTTGAGTTGATTGATCCCTAGAGGCAAGATTTTCTCTATCTCCATCGAAATAATGATCAGCGAGGTAAGCAGTTGTTTCATTCTTAATCACAGTTTCTTTTCCAATTTCACTCTCTAATTCACTTATATCTTCATTATTCTTTTCTGCATCCTCTTCACTGTCCAAAATTAGAGACGGATTTTCCGATGCTTCAACATTATTTTTATTTTCTACAATGTTTATTTCGTCCTTTAAGGAATGCGAAATTCCATGCAAGTGTTCTTTATGATCATTATACTTACTGTTCCCAGTTATGAAAACACCACCGAGATAGCCATAAGCTTCAAATGCATTCTTGGGAAATGTATTGGAATTAGATACATTTTCTGATGAAACACGTTCGATATCCTTTTTCTTATCCACTTCATACATCTTTTCACCGCTTGGGATAACAAATGCTGAGTATAAATTTCCTCCACTAAAATGATCTCCCATTTCGTTAAATATGTTGGAGTCATCGTGCAAATAAGAAGCTTTAACAGTTGAATTAATGGAAGTATCATCGGAGATTTCAACTATTTCCGAAATATTCGAATGTTCTTCATCGCTTTGTGTGTTTGAAACTTCATCTTTAATAAACGATTCAACATTCAAAGAGGTTGACTCATTTTCCACGGACAAATTATCAGAAGTTGTACTGTCATCCAAGTTTCTAGCAGTTTCCACCCGATAGGAAACTGAAGGTTTAGTTATATTGATGTTAAGAAATTCTGTTGTTTCTTCTTCACTGTCCATTTCTATACCGTGGTAATCAAAAGATTGATCATGATTGGTTGTTTGCGTGTTTTGTGAAACCGTGCTAGTTAATTTAAGAATGTCATGTTTTTCATGATCATCGCTATATTCATGCATGGCTTCTCCGAAGGTATTTTCATCAACTGTAGAGAGCTCGTCATTAGTCTCATTTTCTTTGTTTTCAGTCACTGCACTAGCATCAGGCGTCGCGAAATTATTCGCAGGAGTTTCTGAAGATTCAAATTCACCGTTGTTTTGTCCACCGTTGTTCTGTACGTTAGATGTACTGTAGTTATCGCCATCATTGATTTCAATATGTGTACTTTCCTCTTCAGGAATATTATTAATGTTCGATGTTGATGTAGATGTAAATGACGGATTATCATTCGAAGATATAACACTTAACAACGGAAGGTCTGATTGATCTAAGTTGTCATTCCCATTACCTTGATTTGATAAATTAAGCTCATCAGAAACGTGAATCACATTTTCTCCCGTTACGATAGTGTTTTCAGACGATAATGCTTCTTCACCTTCGAATGTTTCTTCAAAAGAATTACCTTCATCAAAGTCATTAGAAGCAGCCTCATTTGCAGAAATATGATCCTTTTCTTTGGAACTGAATTCATCATTTTCAAATTTTAAGGTATGATCATCAACATCAGCAATTAGAGTTTCGTTTTCATTAGATTTACTCAAAAGATCATTGTCATGAAGTTGAGGATATGAACTATTCTCATCAGGCTGGAAACTAGGATTAGTGAAATTTTCTATATTTATAGTAGTTTCTTTGTACGTTACTTCATGAGCATGAGCTTCGAATTCATCAATGCTAATAAACGTATTATTCTTTGCATTTGGTGAAGTTTGTTCTAACGAAGTCGTTGTGAGTTTTGTGTTTGAGCTGTCTTGTTCTGGAGTTGTGTTGTCTAATTTCCAGTTTTCTGTGTTTTCTACATTAATAGATAATTTTTCAGCATCTTCAGATTCTGTATGTGTAAATTCTCCAATGGAATGAATTTCTTCTGTGCTATATGAATTACTTATAGGATGAACAGTTGAGGAAAAGGAGTTTTCTTCAGAGTCAGCTTGGAAGTTAGCTGCAGTGTTTATTTCATCAGTATAACCATCCCGTGAAACATTTTCTTTAGCATCTGGATCTATCTCTTCACTTATGATATCTTTGTCGGCTGATAAAGTACTGGCTTTTGTTTGATGGAAAGTGGATCCGCTTGGGGAAAAAGATTCAGTTTCATCAAAGGAGACAGATTTGTCCTCTTCTGTTTCTGAGGGACGTATCACATCAATAGCAGAATGATCGTTTGTTTCTTCAGAAAAGTTTTCTTCAGAATCCAAGGCACTGTAATCTTCATCATTCACCGACGTAGTACCTTGATGATCAGATAATTTTGGGGGGAATTCCAAATCATCGGTTTCTAAATTGGTCACTAATTTGTTACTTTCTGTTTGTCCATCGGGCGCTGCATAATCAGAATAGTTTGAAGTCGTAGTTGTGGAGATATTAGTTTCGTTATTTTCAGGATCGAATAAAATCAATGCTGGAACATCATTGGAAGGACTATTAACGATGGATGTTTTTAATTCTGAACTGAAATTCTCATGATCTTTGCTCAAGCTACTAGTTAAATCATTATTAAAACCGTCTGAACCTTCGGTTTCACTTTCATTTGCAATTAGTGAAGTATCATTGGCATCGACCGGAATCTTTGTAGTAGTTACATCTATATCAGTAGAAATATGAGTTGAATCACGGGAATGATTTTCGATAGTTTTTGTTACGCCATCAACCGGAATCTTTGTAGTAGTTACATCTATATCAGTAGACAGATGAGTTGAATCACGGGAATGATTTTCGATAGTTTTTGTTACGCCATCAACTTTAGTTTTGAAATCTTGAATTAAAGGAAACGATGTCGTATTTATATCATTAGTTGAGAATGTTGAAAATTGTGTAGTTTCACCAATATCATTTTCTTTCAAAGAAGATGTTACATCAAGACCTGATTCATCTTTCGTGTCCGTACTTCCTAAAGCTGAATTGTTGTCAGTAGAACTGCTGGTATTGTTATTATCTTCTGAAGCAACGTCTTTTAAAGTAGATATATTTTCGGATTCAGTAGTGTCAGAAACTAGTTTCGAGATTCCAGATTCGTTTGAATCAAAATGTTCTCCACTTTTCGTTGTTTGTTGGTTGCTAACAATTGTATCAAAATTTGATTGTAAAGTTTCTGACTCTAGAACGTCATCTTCTGTTTGATCCATTAAGGTTGTAACTTCATTCTCTGATACGTTAGAAGCTGTGTCAGTCAAGCTGTCAGTAGTGGTTAATTCTTTTATCCCACTAGAACCTTCTGATGTAGCTTCCGTTTCTGCATTTTGAATGATATCGTCTTCTGTTGTACTCTCAGAAATTTTTGGAAAAACTGAATGACCTTCATTCTGATTTGAATCGGTTGTAGAAACAGAATTATAGTCTAGTTCTAATTTAGAACCGGAATTCTCTGTGAAAGAAAGTTCTGTTGATTCGTTATTTTCTATAATTGCAGATGTAGTGGATTCTAAAATTTCCTTAGATGTTTCTGTTTCAGAATTTTCAGATAAATCAATAATAGACAATTCAGAAATATTTTCATGTATAGAAGAATTCGTTTTTGTAGTTTCAGTGACAAACTTGTTTCCATCTAGAGCTGATTCCGATGTCGTTTCAGGTATCATATTTGGCGAAATATCTGAAGCATTTTCCTGAGTTGTTGACTCATTGTTTGTTGTAAATACATCAAATTTCGGTTCAACAGAAGACGTTTCGACAGAAATGTGATCCTCTACAGAGATTGAAGATGTATTTTGCTGTTCTTTTACTGTTGTGTCTGATTCGTCCGAAAGATCAGAGATATTTGTATCGTCGGTAGATGATGATGTTTCACTGTCGAGAATAGTTAATAAATACGAATCACTTGAAGTGTGTTCATTTGTATTACTCTCTTCTAGAGCATTGTCAGAAGAATCGTTGTGAATTGTTTCTGAAAATTCGATTTCTGAAATATGAGGTGTATCAGAAATTAAAGGTTGTTCGGTTATTTTTGTGGTTGAAACGACTGTGCTTGAATAAATTTCATGCTTTTCATTCGTTTCAGATTCCATTTCTGTTGGAAAATCTACACTTTCTGCGCTAGTTTCAGATGAAAACAAAGGACTTTCAGTAAAATTTTTCAATTCGACTGAAATCTCCGAATCAGTTGAATATTCTGAAGGTGCGCTAGTGGACTGCTTATCTTCTAAGCTGGATGTCTGAGATTCAATAGAATCAGTGTGTTGAGTTGTTTTCTTCCCGTCTTCAGTAACATCTCTTTCAACAGATGATGTTGTGTCAAATTGTTGGAGGGTGCTTGGAATTTCGTGTGATTTATTTTCCAGTGCAACGGACGATTCATCCATTTCGCTTGATAATTCAGTTGCTGGTCTCGTGATTGCCGTAGATAGAATTTCTTCGTTTTCCTTCGTTTGCTCGGTAGAAAAATATTTTTCTTCATCCTGAGAATTCACCGATATATGTTCTGTTGTGGTGTCTTGAACTTCAGTGGTCTGGTTAAAAGATTGAATAGTTGTGCTCTCAATAGCTAAAGTCGTCTCTCTTGACTTCTCAGTTGATGAAGTCTGGAAAGAAGGACCAGGACTATCTGTAGCAACAGATAATTTATCTAGTTTATCAGTAGAAAATTTTTCTTCTCCATCGAGCATTTCAGTAAATTCAGAACTTGGTTCATGAGTTCCTTCAACAGTTGAAGCTTTCGTTGGTTCATATTCGTGCTCAATTGACTCTTCGGTATAAGATGCGATAGTTACAAATTCAGTAGCATTACCATCGCCTGATACATTATGCAAACTTTCTGGAAGCAAACTTATCTCCTCTTTTAGTATTTCGGTCGCTGAAGAGAAATCGGCAGTGGTAGATGGACCATGCGTTTTTTCCGGGTTTTCTGTTACCAATTTATCGTCTTTATCTATTGTAGAAGAATGCACCACGCTGTCATCGGAAGTTTCAGATGGAGTGTTTGCACTGTCCGATTCTTCCTCACTATCAGTTTCTTCTCCGTCAAAAATTTGCGTTGTTTCGTATGATGTTGTAGATGAATCAATTACAACATCGTCTGTCGGCGTTTTGCTGTGGTCGCCAGTTTCATCAAAGTGAAGTCCCATATCAGTACTATCCTCTAATGCCACTGAATCATTTTTCGTAGTTTCAGATGTATTTTCATGTGAGCTATGTACTTGAGGTATTTTTTCACTTGTGCTTTGTTCTAATAAAGTGTCAGGTGTCGGAGTCGTAACTTTTGTACTTTCAGTGAGAATATTTGTCGTGGAAGTGAACAATTCTTCCTTTTCAGACTGTGCTGTTTCAGTAGAAAATACTATTTCTTTACTTGAAAAATCACCATCGGAAACATCCGACGTACTAGCCTGAGTAGTAGTTAGCTTTAATTGATTTTCATCTGGAATGATGTATTTCGTTGTTTCAGAGTATGTTGATGTTTGCAATGGCAAGAGTGTCGTCAAGGTATTCAAATTAAAATCACTAATACTAGTCACTGCGCCATCAGTCAACGTAAACTTCACTGTAACCATAGTTGTAGAAGATGCTTCTTCAGAATAAGCTTGTGTGGTAGTGGTTGTGGTACTGCTTGGTAAAATATCAACGATGGTAAGAGTTGTGCCTTCATCAGTAAATTTTTCTAAATGCTGAGTTGTTAAATTGAGGAAAACTTTCTGCTGCTGCACAATTTCAGACTGGGTAGTTGATTCTGTGGTAAATATAGTGGAAGATGAGGTTGTACCTGTAAAACAAAAACAAGGCTCAATTAAACGGTTGTTAATGTGTATTTCAAAGAGACATACTTATATATTATATTTTTATATAATATTATGTATAAAAATAACAACGATAAGGTAGTTTATGCTTTTTATGGTTTTGATTCTTCAATAAGAAAATATAATAAATATTACTTCTTTTACCTAGAATATTTGGAATTCAAATTTTAGCTGTGACCCTATTATATTGTTCCCAGAAAAACGTATCGATTAGCCATAGGGGAAAGGAAGGTAAGTGCACGCACTTAATGGCTTTTAGTTTATAAAAAGTAAAATAATTATGATACACAGTACTTCAAAATTTCACTCAATACTCTTTATTTAAGTATGAATCAATCAATCTAGGTTTCAGGATTTTGTCTCTTATAATTTAAGTAAGAGAAAAAATTGACAATTGTTTGCTCTTGCCCAACCTGGAGGGTAAAAGCACGCAGTTAGGATGACTAAGAGTGCGCACCGTATCTGGACTAACAATAGTCGCATGCAAATACATAGGAGGCACTTTAAAGTGCCACCACTCTTGGTACAATCCACATTGAATTCAGTTTTCATGGTAGGAATTCTCACATCTTTGGCAAATAATTACAGTGGCATGATCAACTGAAACCTTAGGCTGGGCTGAGCTCCATGGTGGCTGTTTGTCGTCATAACAGAACGACAGTCTTTTCTCTACTTTTTGTTTCCTTTTTTCTTGTTTTATAATTACCTCTCCTGATTACCTTTTCCTGATTTTTACTTTCTCGTATACGAAGTATACAAAGAGAAAGTATTGTAATCGTCAAAAAATTCGAACTCGAGATTTTGATGGATCTTCACGTTTTAGACCTCCCTGATTCCGAAAAACACAATTTTGGAATTATGTCTGTATGTCTGTCTGTGAACACGATAACTCGAAAACTATTAGAGCTACGGGGATGAAATTTGGTATGTGGTCTTTAAACATAATTTGTAGGTTTCTGTCAAATTTTGGACAAAATCCGTCAAAGGGAAGTCTGTCTATTTGTATGTCCGCGGTCATGTGAACGCGATAACTCAAAAACTTGAATAGCTAAATGGATAAAATTTGGTACACAGTTTTATCGTTATGAATGTAGGTCCGTATAAAAGTCTGGGCCAAATCCGTCAAAAAGAGGCGATCAAATTGCATATTCAATTTCTCTTAATCCGATTCTCATGCGCATGCGTATTGGTAGCAATCTGTTATTGTTGTAAATTTTATTTGCAACAATAAATAATGTTTTCAAGCATCAATTGTTAACAATTTTTTATTGTTGTAAATCAAACCGATCTCATTATTTCAGCAAATCTTTTATTCACGCGCTTTTGCAATTGTTACGGTTGTGGTAGTATAAATTGTTTTCTTGGGAATTCAATTCCAAAGCAGAATTTTCGCTTTAGTATTCATTGCATCGCCTATTTTATCGCGCCTGCTTCAAAGTAATATTTTTTTGAAACGTGGCAACAGATATTTGATTTCAGGTTTGTTTGTTTTTTTTTTGTTTTACTTTCTCGTATACGAAGTACACAAAGAGAAAGTATCTCCAATACGAATCTCCACTTAGAAAGTGTACGAGAAAGTTTAGGGGAGACCACTCCCGCTGGTTTTAAAGAGCTTCTGTATTTTCCTTTCCACCATTTTCCTTTTCTTCCAAAAAGGGTTTAAAAGGCGAAGGTGGCATGATTTCTGACTTCAGCGCAAGTCTCCTTTTTTATCAGTTCATATGGTCTTTTCACTTTTGTTTTGTAAGTTGTAGAATTGAAGAAATGCTAACATTAATTTTGTAGCAAGCAGCATCTTCTGCAGGCCTAAGCGTCGTTTAAAAGATGATAAAAAGAAAGTAGGTCTATTAACCTACAGCTTTCAATTCTTTCGGCAGGTGCACTCGATGATCCCCAATTCTCGAGCCTCTTTACTCCGCCCAGAGGGGTTCCCCTCTTTCAATTATTTCCGAATTATTTTATTAGAAGAATTTTTTCCAAACAAGTTTTAAACTAAAATAATAAATATGAAATTAAGTATAAAATATAAATAAAAAATTGTGCTAATAAACTGGCAAAAGATATGCAATCAAGAACAAACAGGCATTTTGCGGGTTTCGAGATCAGGATTGCAAACTTTATCAATTGCGTGTAGTGTGCAGCGTAAAATTGAAAAATCTACAAACTGTTGTACAATAGACAGTGTATAATGCAATAATTAATTTTGTAAAGAGCAGCGTTAGAATTTCTTTTTTGATGTTTTGCGAAAATAGCAGTATTTCAAAATGTGTATTTTGCGAGCGGCGTCCAACTGTATAACTGCATCCAATTTTAGACAGATTTAAAGTTACTGTTATACACTTTTGGGAAATATTTTTCGACTTTCAGTTTAAGCTATGTTACAAAATATTTCAAAAAGTAATTATAAAAATATTGAAACAAATACTTAAAAATTAGGTTATGTTTTTCGAAACAAGAATTATTGAGCAATTTTCATCAAAATAAGTTAAAATTTGTGTATATTTGCTCAGGAGAACACAAGATGCTAACTATTCTCATTTATCGAAGCATTCCTTGTATTCTAAAGATACTTGTACCAGTTTTTTAAAATAAAATATGCTTAAAAAATATCCTTTACAATAAAACAAAATCTCATATCAATCAAACAATAACTATAAAAGGCGCAAAAAGGAAATAAATAATATTTTTTCTACAAGTAATACGTTGCATCATGAAATTAATTTTCCAGCAAAATTTAACACATGATTAACTAACATGTTTCAAAACACATTCCTTATATCCTATGATGCATTTCACAGAATGTTTTAAAGTTAAGTGTTTACTATTCCTTTCGAATCGAAGAGAATTAATAAATAAATCATATAAAATAAAAATTATCATTACATGTCGTCGTTTCACTTAGAGATGTATTTTCGATTAAGAATAGATGGATTCATATTTCTCTCTGCCAATGGATTTCATCAAAAGGGATAATTGTAAGATAGATATGAGTATTTTGTATTATACTAAACATGCATTTTAAACATTTTTTTTGTTGCAATAAATTAGAATAAACTTCTTTAAAATTTAATGGAATGAACGCGAATCTTGTCATAAACTGTCTTCGTTTCAAATTATCAAACATTTACTGTTTGAGGAAAGCATTTAAATGGTTATTTAAAGCTAAAGCTTCCACATTTTTGAATTAATTAGTTTAATTACATTAAAGTCCCATTACTGAAGAAACACGAGAGCTGTTTTTGGACAGACCTAGCAGTTTCGAACTATGATCTGATGACGAGGATGACATCTGAGCTGGTACTCTCTTCAAATTCCCAAGCCTCACCAGCGGGAAGACATTTGACCGTCGTCATCAGATTAAACTGCACTGGCCGCCACGAGAAGTGTCGCTGCCAAATTGTCTAGTTTACGGCGGTCGCTATAGCAACTGGTTATGTTAGGGAAGATCCATTTCGAATAGGAGGAACCCAATGGATGTCGGAGTTTTTTTATTCATGGCGCCAGTTTGTGGCGGAACACAGTTGAATGAACTTCTACCTACTAAAAATGGATTCTACCTACGATGACCCGTTTCTATAGAGACCGTCGTAAACTAGCCAATTTGGCGCGGACAGACAGTACTCGGCGGATCTTTATTGATCGGGTTTTGAACCTGGAGCCCACCAGTGTCGAAGCCGAGACCTTACCCCCAGGCCACAGCGTCCCTCGGCAGTTTACAAAATAAATAATAGTTGGAAATTCGAGTCACACCAGTTACTTGGTTTTTAATAGTTTTATGGAGAACAACGATGAATTAATAGAACAAAAACAAATTTAATGGAAAATGTTTTACTTTCATAAAATTTTTCAGTTTAAAGTAAAAAAATTCGCATTGCCATGAAGAAATTGTTTATTTAATGTTAAATTAGGTTTAAAAATTGTATGCTATTCATTACATATATTCCATCACTTTTGACAATTTGAAGGTCTCTTAGAAAATATGACCTTTACAAAATCAAAGATTGAAAGAAGCATTAATCTTGTAACTACTAAGGAGACATGTACCTATGCCTCGACTTGCTGACCAACCGCGTGCTGCCTATTTAACTTTTTAATTGAGGATGTAATATTCTCAATCAAAAAGTTAAATAGGCAGCCTAGAGTTACAAACTGCACGTTCATACCTGCTGCTGTAATTAAACTGAAAATATTTGCAGTAAGATAAACATAGTTTTTGCTGTAAAGTATTTTGATTATGATGCAGAATTAAAATTTGAAAAGTTCGATGCACCGTAAGCTTGAAAAATGCTTGAATAACAGTCAAATCACTTACTGAGTGGTGGACAATGATCATAGCGTGGGCAACATTCTCCTGGCACATATTCCGGTGGGCAGTCACCCCTGAAAAGACATTCGGCAAATGTACATGAGATAGAACTACCGTGGCACCGACACGTGTAACAGTTGTTTTGGAGATCTTTGATGATTTCTCCATCTTCGTACACACGGTTATTATGGACACAACCTGCGAAAAAAACACATGCTATAATTTTTAAACATTTTGAAAATTAGTGCTCGAGAAGTGCAAAAATAATTAGCGACAGTGCATTAATATAACACAGAAGCTGAAGGGGAATCGACATGGAGTCAATTCGTGCTCACGTCACACACATCAAACGCTTCTAGATATTTTAATTTTGGGACACTTTGTGCATTTTGTAGACGGAAAACAGATGTGACGGCACAACACATTGTAAAATAATGCGCAGTAAGATGATAAATGACATACACAGTTTTGTCATATGACGAATACAATGTGCAATAAGTTATTACATAACATGTACAGTTGTGCTTGTTTTATATTTTTGACGTCTAGTGAATTGATTCCATGATATGAATAACATTCAAAGCTAGGATCTTGCTCTTCACATCTTCTTTAATAATGTGGCTTAAATATATGGAAGTGCAACATAATATGGAAATACAAAAAGTTTTAAAAGAAATGGATTATGTGTGAAAATATTTGAATCTGTATTAAAAACGTAAAATAATATACATATATTTTAAATGCTTCAAACCTGTAGGGCACAATAAATACAGTACACAAGTTACTTTTGTTTTTAAAGTGCAGATTTTTACAGATAAGTAAAGACATTGATGGTATTTAATTTTTTTTCAAAGAAAATTTTACATTTAGTAATGAACTGAGATAAAATAGCATGTTTGGGCATTTCCTATATTTAATATGGCAAACGAATGCAAAACATATACATTAACATGCATTATTTCTTTACAGCAAAATTAGTACGTACAAAGAGCCTTAGACTATTGAAATTCGTATGTGTTCATTGAAATATTGCTATAAAATATAACCCAAGACATTATATTAAATATAAGATATAAAAAATGACGTAGGTATTATATATTAAAATACCTGATCGCGGACATAGACTTTTATGCATTTGGCAACAGCGTCTGCTCTGCAGGTGTTTTAGATGCAAAAGAATAATTATTTAAAGTATGTCCTGTTAAATTCAAAAGAACGAAAAATAAAAAAAGGAGGACGAAGAATTCGAAAATAAAAGAACCAAAATATACGGACTGCAATGAATACGCCTATGCGTTTTTTAAGAAATAAAACTGGTCACATAGGTTTCTGAGGCATTTTAAAAATATAACCTGGTAGAATCAGGGGGAAAGTTTCAGACGATGCCTCAGGGTAAAAACCGTTTTTAACCGACTTTAAAATGTTCGTTTTAGAAGTTATTGTAAGGAAAAACTCGTGCTAGAAAAAGTTAAAGGTGAAAGTTAAGAATGATTGTACATGGGGGTCTGTAATTACTAGAGGTAGTTTATAAAGGAGGATTTTACCAAGGACAGAAATGAAAAAGCAGATGCGCCAGACGAAAAATTTGAAAGTTCATGGTTATGTCAACAGTCACAATATGGTTTTTCACTCCATATTCTCCAGACTATACACAATTACATGATCTTGATATTAAAAGGCCCGAGATAAATTTTCAAAATAAATTTCATTCCTGAAAACAGCAATCACCACAGTGGCGAATCTGATTGGGCAGGATTTTTCATATACGTACAAAAATAAATTTTAACTAAAATTTAGATCTGTATATATTTCTAAAATTTTCTAATGTGAAAGAAGTCAAATTTTACAGTTTCTAATATATCGTAATTCTTTAGAATAATGATGTTCTTTGTATTTACAGTTAAAAATTGCTGAAATACAATTTTTTACTAATGCACTATTGTTAAAGATATTTATAATCAGGTTATACTGAAATCGCTATTTACAATAATGGTGATAAAATGATAGAAGGCATCCATAATATATATACTAAGTCTGTTGGAAAAATTTCTACCTTTCTATCAATACAAATCACAAAATGTAAGGAAAAAATATAAGAAATAAAGAATATATATATGTAATAATCTCATTTAATTTTACTTTAAATTCTAATATTATATATTTTAAAGTCTTAATGTATTCCGAAATAACTTTTCTTAAACTCCAGTTTCGTTTCATTTCCCGCACTGGAGGTATATTAAATCTCGCGTTCGGCATATTTATTACTAGAAGACTATTTTAATCGCTTTCACGTGCCCACAGAAAATCATGACGGCATCTCCTTGCCGCCAGACTTTTCCCTAAAACGCTTACGTAATTTACTAAAAATAGCTATTCTTCCCTTCACTTTGATCACGTGTCTATATGTTAAATCCCTACCTGAGGAAATGCAGGGATTTTCTGTTCTCTTTTTGGCTTGAAACTTCAACTAAGATGTACGTATGTCTGCCACTCTCCCATAATAAAGGAAAATTACTTAATAACTCGGCCTGTTTTTTAGTTAACGACTGCAAAAAAGAAATCATTTTATATATATAAAGCAACTGGAAAAAGGTAAAGTTGATCTTTTTCAACTTGTACTTTAATGGATTGGATGTTCAATATAAAATAGGTCAGCGGATTGACGAGAGTGATACGAAATATTCACCTTTTTCAACTAGTTTCTCTAAAGTTTATATGATTTCCACTAACTCATAACACGGATTATTTCTTTATGTATGAATTTATCATTTCGTTCTTGCCATTGACTATGGTTAAAAGAATAGAAAGGTACTGTGAAATATCGAATAATCGTAATAGAAGAAATGAGCTCACCACAAACATATTCAGGACAGCATTCCCCTGCTCTGCGAACAGCCTTGCATCCCGGTTTTGTATCACAGTCCCTTAACACACACGAAAAACCTGGGGGTCGGCAAGTGCATCGTTCACATTCGTCGTCAGTAGGTACAGGGTCCCCGTTGCGGTACACGTCACCATCGACGATACACACTAAAAAAACACAAAACTGCATGCTCAACATACTCCTAATAAATACATTTTCTGACTAGCGGTGATGTAACTCTCTTTCCGCACTTGAGCGAACTTTAAGTCTTAGTCTGTAAATTTAATGAGAATACAATAAATGCACTGACACTTTTGAACGATCTAGACGTTCTCATTTGTTACGTATAGTTATTTCACAGAAACTATGTCCAGCTGCTTCAATATAAATAAGTCATATCGAAAATACTAATCTTATAGAAGTGCGATGCTATAATATAGTGAGTGCGGAGCCTGGACAAAAGTCATACTTCTCTTTTGACAGAGGCTGAAGCTCTATAACACATTAAATAGCTTCAAGTCAGAATGCTAATTTAAAAATCTAAAAAATCAGTTCCCTTTTACCGAAAAATAATGAATTTTGAGAACGAAAACACAATTCAGAAATTGAAGTCATTTCTTACTCTTAGTTGGAATTACGAATCAGAAACCACCATTTAAAAGTTGTATCAAAATCAAATTAATGTTTCGTTTTTCGCACTAAGCTATCGTCACAGATAGCTCCTTTTACAAAATTCTTTTGAATAAATTTTGAATGAATTTTCAAAAGTTTAAAAGAGACGCCCATTTTCAATAATATAAGGTGATGGGAAAACCATGCTAATACGAGCTTATACTCAGTTAATTAAAATAAAATCAGTTTTCATCCGCAAGAATTTTTGATCGCTCTAGGTGATATCATAATATCGTGAATCGTGCACTTAACTGCTTATTTTGCAAGTATAAGACCTTGTAAAAATCAATTCACTTATCTCTTTTTTTTTTCTCTGATCACGAAAATTTAACTAGGTTTTCTTAAGAATGGAATTAATTTTTGTCACTTTGAACCTTTCACTGATGCAAACGAATAATTTTACTGAAACTAATTATAAAAGAGTAAAAAGTTTTTTATTTATTTGCTAAAGATTATCTTTAAAAAATTTAGCTGCTGTTCAGCAACGGATTCCGAGACTACCACTTTTGGACGATTTTACACCGGAAAGGGGTGTCAGGCAATGAGTCATATGACCGCATTTCCGGAGTTCTTTGCTAGATCACGCTTAGTAAAATGTAAACATCACCCTTCCATTCTTCACTTTCCCCCTATTCTGATGGAAATAACTCCCCCCCGGAGCATGCGCAAAAGCGCGGAGGGTTTCCGAATCCGTTGCTAAACAATATTTGAACCTTTCTTAGGATAACATATTGCTTAGAGGTATTAATTTTGTAAATATACTTACTTGTATCATTAGCTAAATAAAAAGCTGCTCTTTTATGGATGACACCTGAAAAAATACAGATTAATTTGTAAATATCAGAAGAAATGAAGACATTCCTGAATAATTTATAAAACTGTGGAATAATGAGGGAACTATCAATAAAATATCGAAAGCAAAAGAAATATTTAACATTTGTTGCAAGAAAAATAAAATTGATAAATAAATATGATAGAAAGATAAAATGTTTATTCATGGTGACAGAATTTTCCTTTTTTCTACACTTTTAAAATTCAGTAGAAAAATGTTAATTCTATCTATTCTAAACTCTATCCATTATCTTTGAGGTGAAAGAAAGAAATTTTTTGAAATGACAATGAGCATGTCCTTGAAGATTTGATTCTGAATCATAGTCATGGTGTGGTACAATTTTTCTGCATTTAACTTCCAAGAAATACAAAATTTAAGGTATAGAGCCTTTACAAAACATTTGTTGGTCTGGCTTGGCAATGGCTTATATAAGAATGCTTACCGCTTAAAATAAACTTTCTCGTATACTTTCCCCAAAAGGTGCTGTTTCCCCTCCCTCCTGTCGTGGATAAAAAAAATCGAACCTACTGTAACCCAGAATCCAATGACTATCAGAAGGTTTTTCATTGTAGATTATAGTGATTGTAAAACATTTAGGTAAAGAATCAAATTCAAAGAGATGCGTACCGATTAAAACACATCTAATCACATACTTCCACTCTTGCCGGCTTAAGGACAAAGTGACGTAATCCTTCCGCTTGCACAGAGATTGCTACCAATACGCATGTGCAGGGAGAATCAGATTAAAAAAATGAATATGAAATTTGAAAGCCTTCTTTTCAACCGATTGAAAGGAAATTTGGGCACAGGTCTATAATTAATGTTAGGAACCGTCATACCAATTTTTATTGATCTAAGACAAAGGGTTTAAGAGATATAATTTTTACAAGTATGCGACTGTATGTCCGACAGACAGACCATCACCCATTCGACGGATTTGGTCCAAAATTTGATACGGACCTACATTCATGATGATAAAACTATGTACCAAATTTTATCCATCTAGATATTTAAGTTTTTGAGTTATAGTGTTCACATGACCGCGGTCAGACAGACAGACTTCCCGTGGACGGATTTTGTCTAAACTTTGATAGACACCTACAAATTATGTGTCAAGATCACATACCAAATTTCATCCCCGTTGCTCTAATCGTTTTCGAGTTATCGTGTTCACAGACAGACATAATTCCAAAATTGTGTTTTACGGACTCGGGAGGTCTAAAACGTGGAGTTTCGTCAAAATTTCGATTTCAAATTTTTTGACGATTACAATACTTTCTTTTTGTATACTTCGTATACGAGAAAGCAAAAACAGAGATACCTTTGGTGCCCAATTTTTTCTCACTTATTACAATGTACACATATTCGCTATTTTACAAGCCATATTTTAATATTTATTACATGGCAAAAAGAGAAAAAGAAATAAAACTTGAGATTCATTGTTGGTCCGTATCTGACCAATATATGAAAAAAAGGGCCAAGAATGAAAAAACGGAACATGAGGAAAGACTCAAAGATGAAAAGCATTAAGGTTAGAAGGAAAAAACTCACGAAGGAAAACAGAGCTTAGTTTTAGTTTTAAAAAAGGTAAACTCATTCTTTACCTCTACAAACGAAATATTTGCAGTTGCAAGCGGACAACAACAAAATAAAATTATTTATCCATCCGGTATTTTTTTTAATTATTATTTACGAAGTTTAAAGAAGGAAACTGCTGCCCTAAATGTTGGTCCTATATTGAAAAACAACAGGAAAAAATTTTAAAAAACACTTTTACTTGCAAATTCAACTTCAAACGCTATCCCAAGTTAGCTTAAGATAGCTGCCAGACAATGAAATATGGAGGAAATAAAACAGCAGAAATTCCTAAAAATCATTGGTTTCGAGCAATAACTTCCGCTGAACAGAAAGTTTTCTCGATTTGAAATTTACAGATTGAATTTATATTGCATTTTCTGATATAAATATGAATTTGATTTTCTAAAATTAGAATAGAAAATTACTCGAGTTTCATACAGAGCTCTTCGATGAAAAGAATGTATAATTCTCTTCCTCGTATTTTCGTACTGGCTTACCTGAATTGAAGAGAATTATAGCAAATGTTATTCAAATTAGGTTGCTAAGGTAACCAATATAATTCACAAAAGGAAGTCGACGTTGTAAAATAATGTGCAATAATAAGTTTTCAAGACGAAGAAATGTTTTTTGTAGGACTCGTAGACAAAAAAAATGTTTGTTAATAACTGTATACTTATTTTACATATAAAAGAATGTTTTATGGAGAGTTCATAGATTTGTTGAAATATGGTTGAAATTAATTGAATTTGTTTGGGTCATCGAAGTAGGATGTTCAACTCATATCATGCATATGTGCAATAGCATCTGAGGCGATTAGAGATAGAGGATGGTGTGGACAAAATTAAAAACTCGTAGGTACTCGTGGCGTTCTGGGCATTTCAGAAGATTCGAAATTTTTATCCACGCGAGGGTAGGAGGAGATGACACCTTTGTTAAGGAGTATACGAGAAAGTCTACGGGAGACCACTCCCGATGGTTTAATAGAATTATTCACATTATTTTTGATGGAATCAATGCAAGGTGACAAATGTAATTTTGCATGTCATATAAATTGTAACTGCATGTAAATTTATGCAGTGTTGTCTCGTTTTCCCCTGCAAAATGCATAATTACAAAATTAAATTGTTATGGTAGATTTGATAAGTATACATTGGCTCCATTATAACTTAGAGCAGGTTCGTTTTTTTAGCTAGATAAAGTAAAAATAATTGTATTTTTTATCTAACATTTTTGTTAAATTTTAGGCACAAATTAATCATGCAAATAGTTTTTTTTATTTTGCTAAAATTATAGTTTTCCATTGTGAGCCTTTTTCAAAAATAATTTATCTTCGCAAAAATAAAATTTATATAACCATAGACCTTTACAAGAATTTTCCTTTGAGTGTGGATTGTTTGAAATATGTAATTAAAAAAAAATTCAATTGATAACGAATTTTTCTTGTACTATTATTTTAATAGAATATTTTACGTTTTTTCAGATGAGTTTTTATCTATATTTTTTGAAAAAATATTATATCTAAACATTAGTTTCTTTCTATATCAATGTCCCTCAATTAATATTTAGAAGAAAAAATTATTTCTGAACGTTTTTACTCTAGCTACAACTTGTAAAGTTTTTGAATTTTTCTCTTTATATACTTTTTGGTATTTTACACATCGTTGATTTCTACATATGAATTTATATGTTGGTTATATCCTAGTATCACAACGCTCGAAGTTTTTTTAATCTCATTACCCTCAGGAATACCTCACAAACAATATAATTCTATCCCAAATTTATATTGCGGAATCATATATTAAGTTTATATAATTTCTGAATGATTTTTAGATTTCATCAATAAATTTATAATTTTATGCCGATTTAATATGATTCACATAAAAATAATTCAACTATTCAAAGTTATAAAATTTAGTATTAATTATGAGTAAATTAAACTTCTATCTGCTGTATTATTTATTAATGCAACGAATTATTGTTTGTTCACAATAAACTAATAAATACGAAAAGAAGCAGCATTGTGTTTATAAATTACATATAACTCGACATCAGCGGTTCCCAGCCCATGGGCCGCGGCCCACATGTGTGCCGTGGATAGCTTATTGGTGGGTCGCGGAACACTAGTCACGAGTCAAAGTCAGAGGTAAAGAAAGTGAAAGTACCATCAAATGAAGAAGACTCGTTAATTGAACTATCATGCGACAACTATAAAATCGTTTTTAAAACAATACCATTGGAAAAATGATCCGCAACAGTACCCAACAATTGCACAATTTGGTCTGAGACATTTTTGATGGGGTTCTCGACCACATATCTGCACGAACGTGCTTTCACAACTTTAGTGTTTTTGAAACATAAGTACAGAAACAAACTGAATGTAGGAAATGACTTGAGGCTAAAACTGTCAAGTTTTAATCCAGATATTGAATCTCTCGTGGGCGACAAACAATGCCAAAAACCCCACTGAGTTTATTTGTTTTTTATTTTGAATCTTGACAGCTTTATTTTTATTTTTCTTACATTGTGATAGCTAAGTAATAACAATAAAGTGTTTTTCATTTATAAACAATACATTTTAAACACTTTTACAGCAAATTCAACTAATTACTGACATATATACGTACATAATATACACACGTATTATTTTTTTATTTGCATATTTAGTTAGTTGGGCCCCAAAATATCTTTTACACAACAGGTGGGTCGCATAACCAAAAGGGTTGGGAACCGCTGCTCTGTATTTTATAAAATATTTGCACCGTATCAAGAGTGATGAATTTCAGGTAAGACAAGACTAACATCTAAATTAGAGAAAATCAAATAAAAAACTTTACTAGGAGTTTAATTTTTAATATACGTCATTCATACATTTATCACACAACTCAAGTAACCAATGTCACGCTTTTCTGATAAGCCCAAGCTGTACGGGGCCATATCAGCTACATCATAGTTAGTACGGAATGCTTTTCGTAAAAGAAAAAAAATCCCTACATCGTGTCTTTATCCACCCTTCGCAGTTAACGCGTTTAATATCAGAAGGTTAAAAAGAACAATTGAAAAATTCCTAAAACTTATGTGTGGTAGGAGGGAACAGTTTAAACACTAAGTATCTGGTTGGATTCTTTTCGCAATTATTGGTCATTGTTTGTACTCAACGATCCAGAGAGATCCCATTTTGTTTACAAGGTTAAAGTTTTTTGGAAGGTCGCCGTGTTAGTAACCTTTTATTTACGTGTCGACCAGCCTATATGACAACAGAGTTGTGCAATTAGGAAGAGCGTGAAGCTTGTAATCTTCTTGTTTAACATCATTACAGTTCTTTGATTTACAGACAAGATATAGAGTAATTAGCGGAAAATTGTGAATCGATATTTGCTAATTATTTTGTTGAATAAGTCATTTTCGAAGAGTATACGATAAGGAGTGATTTATTCGGCCGTTAATCATTTGCAAGAAATCACGATTAAGCGATTATTCAAGCAGAAGCTTCTGATTGGAGGATTTGCATATAAATTGCATATAAGCTTCTAAATACATCGAAGAGATGCTGAAGTTAAAAAACAAAAAAGGTAATTTTCGTTCTAATAACTTGCTAACTTAGATCATTGCTCTGATTTATTCACAAATTATAAAGGAAAACTTGTCAGTCGAATACAGTCTGACCTCGAAAATCCGAAAACAGGACGATTTTTTCCAACTCATGACGAGAAAAAAATTAGCTAAATAAATTTTAAACTAGAACGCTTGATGTAAGATGCGGAAATTCCAACCATTCTATTTATTTTAAACTACTACTTTTTTGTCTCTGTATCGTTTTTTAATGTCTCTTTATGTTTCTATTGTTTAAAACGTGTTTTTATGTGGAGTTGTTGGAATTGGCGTCAACGTGTAGACGTCTCGATTGGATGCGCATGCGCAAACGTCAGAGGCGTTACCAAGGGAACCATTTGCCGTTGCCTTGGGACTCCCGGGTCTGTTCTGAAGACGTCTGCACATGCGCACTTAATTGTTCGTAACTTACCTACACGGTGACATTAGAACTTTGACATCTCCTCTAAACGTTTCAGACGTATTTTTCCGTTTCTCATATTTAGTTCAAAAGCAGATACTCATGTCCATATGTATAATTTCTTAAACTACCATGGATAAAATATGCTTCAGATTTCAGAGACTTGACTAAAAGCAATAAAGATCAACTTATTCAAATTAAAAGCAAATTTTCAAGACTTGAAAGCTAGTACATCAAAATAGTTAACCGCTCAGAGGGTTAAGAAGGAAATCTAAAATCCGGACCTTTCAAACCCCCGAACAGTTCGGATTTTCGAGGTTATACTGTATAAATAATCTAACTTTAGAGAGCAACTTTACATCTACAAATGATGTACTTCGTCATTTAAAAAGACACTGCTTCTGGGGTGACATAATTTTCTCTCTATATATAAAATAATAAGCCAAAATATCCAACATTTTTATGAATCGCATTATACCGGACTTATTTTAAATCCTACGCACATGTGCTTGGTATAATTTTTTCAGAATTGATCCAATTTCAACGTAACGCTGTGTTAGAACTAGAAAATTTGATTGCGTTTTATTATGATAAATTAGAAGATGCAAATATTAAAAAAAGATATCAGTTTTGGTATCGCTCATTAGTAGATGACAGCATGACGTAATTAGTTTCGTCGTTGTTCAGGCAGAAGTCACTGATAGACTACCACACTCGATTAGAATTTGCAATTAATCATTTCGTGATAGAAATTTGCTATCAGTAAATAAAACGTAAAACCTACAATATAATTTTTACCATCTATCATAACGAGTCAAAGATAATTAAGTTTAAACTGGACACATTTCGAAACTATAGTTTCGGGTTTAGGGACTTCTGTCTGAACGGCAACGATATGTTGCTTGATTTTGTCTGATTTTAGTTGAATTATTTGCTTTAAACTGATTTACTGATGCCTTTTGATTTCGAATCGAGACGGTCTTCGTTTAAACAATAAGTACTAACATCAATTTTAGACAAACTTATGAATAACATTGAAATCGTAGTTATTAATTTCTTTTCTTTCTCTTTAGAACGATGGGTACTTACGTATTAACGCCACCAAGGCTACATATTTGGCGGTTTTTGTATTTACGTATTAACGCCAATTTGGCGGTTTTTGTAAACAAGATTGCTCTTTATTGGCGCATTTCCGCCAATCTGTAGCTTCGGTGGCGTTAATACGTAAGTACCGAACGAAGTTTTCTTAGGCTAGCAGATGATTGGCAAGGAGGTGAAACCTCTGCATTCATTTGTTGCGAAGCGTCTGCCCGGGATTGAAGGCCCCCTAATTGCCAGTGATGATTCAACAGACGTATTACTCAATAGGTATTACAGAATACAAAGTTCAACGATTTGAAGGGCCTCTTAACAAATTGAGTGCCCTGGGCTAAAATATTTTGGCGTTCCATCAGAACCGCAAATAGGAATCTGAGCGCCTATGGCTCAATGGAAATACCTTGTTAATAAAATAATTCAGGAGAGTATAAAGTTATAATCATAATTATTGTACAACATATTGTAACATATAAAATCATATAACATATTTAAATTTATAATTAGATAGATTTTTTGGATAAAAATTAAAATAAAATCAGTATAGAAAAATTGTGGGCACCCTTGGATCAATGGCGCCCCTTACCCAATTAGCGCCCCTTACCGAATTAATGCCCCTTACCCAATTAGTGCCCCTTACCCAATTAGTGCCCCTTACCCAATTAGCTCATTGGATAAGACGGCCCTGCTGACTTGTTGTGATTAAGTGAATATCCTTAATTTCTATTACGCACACATCCATTTACAGACAACTGTAACTAAGATCTACATTTTGAGATTTCATAAAAAACAAATGTTATCCAGAAACAAAATCATTTACTTTACATTTTTATGCGTGCGAATATATATTTTCCTCGTTTATGCAAAAGCTTAAGAGAAAAGAAGAAAAAAGCTATGTAATTAAATTGAAAAGTTATTGAATCCTTGCATTGGCTTTAAATTATGAAATTATGTCTAAAGCATTGGATCATATGCATTATACTTAACTTTTGACACGTTCCGAACTTTTAACAAATTACTGAGAAAAGTTTTTAAAAAATCTCAGAGGGAGAGAACGATTTTCCAAAATTATATGCATCATAGAGCAGAAATCTAGATTTATCGATAGCCATTGATCAAGATTTATAAAATTTCTAAACATTTCCTTGACAAGTATTTAATTATATGATGCATCTGTTTAATCTTCAATGCATATTTAACAAAGAATAGATAGCAGTGTTTATTTTTTTATGGTCCTCTTTTTTTTGGTTACGTTTTTCATCGTTCTTTGTTTAATTAAGAAGGATTAGAGATAGATTTATATCAAGTGCTGTCACCTGTTGCATTTTTCGATACCTGTCTTAAATGAACCTATGTATTTTTATTGATGCGTTCTCTTCTTCATAAATAATGCAAAGGGATTTGGTTATTTTTTTTTCAAAAATGGCATTAGCAGTGAAATGTTATGTTATAATAAGTTGGATTAACATGCATTGCATCAATAAATGAAAATAATCATACATGTTAATCGCATTCGGAAATTTTTCAGAATTCTCACATCAAAAGCTGTCGATATAACTACACTAAATATTTGACTTTCGCGATCTTTCGAAGCCAGCACGATTTTCGAATTCGTGAATCCGCCATAAAGGTTAAGAGCCTCTGATCTTGAGAAAGACTTCGCATCTGCTTTGTCATTTAGCAACAGGTTATATTTCGATTTGTGTTTTTCGACGCGTGATAGCTTAAGACTCTTAGTTTATGGCTCGTGGGATGATAAAAATCTAAATTGATGATTGCCTCGCAGCTCAGCCTGCGGCGAGAAAATGCTGGGTAGGTAAACATTTATTAAAGAACGGATATCCGTGTCTTTGCGTTTTCATTGCCAATGTTTTTTCTCCTCCCCGGCGATGAGTCTTGGAGAGAAAGCGGGACCTTTCACAATAGAGATTAGGCATGGCGTCTATATTTTCGACTCGGTTAGTAATTATAGGAAGGCAATTTTACGGGGCTTTCTCTTTCTCTTCATTTCACGGTCATTCAACTCTCGGCGTTTCTCTCGCTAATGTACGATCTTCTCAGCAATGAAACGGAAGAGTTAAAAAGGTAAGAATTCGAAAAAGCATATTGAGAGAAGAAGGCTAAGCAAGGAAGGTTTGGTAATGAATGTTACCTTCGTTTTCAGTAGGAGTGTCCTCTCACAATCTTCTATTTTGTTTTCAACTGAAAATTCAAGAGCAAGTTTTGCTAGATTTCCTTTTGTGTAACTTCATCTTTTGTAATTTCAATAGGACTGAACTTAACGTTCCATAATGTAAGGCAAAAGTATCTTTAATGTTAAGGTTTCATTCACAGTCTTATGATACGTAAACATGTTCGAGTCACAGTTATATAAATCTTAGATAACTAGTGAAATACAAATGGAAATATTTTGATGCGCATGAGAGAGATGAAAAAAAAATGATGCATTTAAAAGAGAATGAAATGTAAGGAAAATATTTCAGTGGGATACAATAAGAGTAGCAAGTTTAAGACAGGCGAAATGATTTTAACTTTTTCATGCAATAAAATTTTAGGAATAAATGCAATAAAATTTTATTTATTAATAAATAATATTTTCAGATTTTTAATCCTTTTATAACCGATGTAAGTATAAGTATTTGAAATTGGTGTGAAAAAATTCTCGTCAAAAAAATTGTACGAAACTTATTTAAAAAGGAACGGAAAAAGAAAGGGGTGTAAGTTGAACAGGTGTTTTCGAAAATTAAGTGCCTCTAAAATTCCAAATGAACCGCTTATTAACCACTTAACTGAATAGTTTTCTTTGGTATCTAATAAGATGACCCCTCCTGTTTTGGAAAGGGGCTGTCGTTTTCATTCATCTAAGAAGGCATAGGATACTTGAGATGTTTATGGATCCTACATATTTTTTGTGTCAAATTATAAAGGTAATTAATGATTCAATTTTAGTTTACAAGACTAAAATTTCGATAATTCGATGCACGCGTATTCTCGGGCTGTTAAGTTAAGCGGTTAACTTTAATTCGATTCTTCTTTCCTAATACATAAATAAATAATGATTTTTTTATGTTATTGATTAGGATGAGTTATTTTAATTTGAATTTCACTTTTCTTTTAAAAAATCAAAACCAAATAATTATGCACACATTTAATTTCAAAGCCAGTAAAAGTCTGAGCTACTAGTCTAATGCTTTAAAGTGTTGAAATAATGAATAATGTGGTTAATATATATCCAAAAATGACACATATATAATCTATTAACGCATAAAATTAAAACAATGGACATGAGAAAAATTTCTCTTCTGGCAAAATGAATTTTAAAAGGTCTTCCCGTTTGTGAGAACAAAGTTAATAGTTTTATAATGAACACTTATGAATTAAACAAAAGGCATCGTGGCCGCAGGGAAATGAAAGTGTGGTAAACATCATTCAATTAAAAATCCTTGTTTGCGTAACCCAATGTCAATGGCCCCCTGATTGGATCGAAGAGATTTCTGGCGCCATCACTTAGCAGACGGTTTTTTCTTTTTTGCCTGCAGATATCATTCTTCTCGTTTTCTTAATCCGAGTAACCTGCATGTTTATCTGTTTCAATAGAATAGTAGCATGCTGCGGGGAAGCATGCAAAGAAAGAGAAGAGAGAGTCAACTGGTTTAACTAGGTTTAACCAGAGAAAGAAGCTAAGTTGGATCTGATATTAAGATTTGACATACGTAATACGTTGTTAAAATATTTCCAATCAGTTAAAATCGATCAAGCTATATGAAAAATGTTAAGTTCAATAAAAGTTGCAAGAAAATATTCAAACTTTAAGCAAAATAACTTTTATTAAAAGTTACTTTCGTGAGAGATTGATCAAATACAGGTTCTTGAAAAAGTAATAATTCGTACATTTTTAATATATTTGCTAAAATTAAAACAAGCTTCAATTACAGATTAAATTAACCATAAAGGCTAAAAATCTGTTATTTAACCGTCAAATAACTCAATTGGGTATTTTGTAATCGAAGCGAAAGGTTGGAGTTTTTGATATGTTAAACCAAGAATAGGAATCGCTTTCAACTGATCTTATTTGAAAAATGGATCTGGATAAATCTTTTTAATGAAATGACTTAAATTAATTTTTGTCGGGAATCTTTTTATAAAAATTTTATAATACACCTAATTTTATATTTTATCAAATATATTAAAAATGTACGAAATATTATTTTGTTATTAGCTAAAAGAATACAATTATCTTAGGTTTAAGAGTAATGGGTAGTTTGTATTTTTAAAATGCATTCTTTTTAACTTATCGATGAAAATTTATCGATTATAAATCTTCCCTAGGGACTTATGTATGTTAATTGCGGTGAAACAAGTATTATTAATATCAAGTCCTTACCGCATATTAGTATACTACCCAATCTAAGTATACTAATCCAATTTACTACTCAAAGCACTTTTAGAAAATCTTTTCCAGCCTTTAGATAAAAGTACTTAGACATATTAAAGCAGTGGTCAGTGTTTAAAACATGTTAGGTAATCATACCAAAATCATTGTAAACCTAAACTGCATTTACGAAAAGAAAAAAAAAATTAAATTCTGCTAGAGATATTTTTATAGTAACGTAAATCTGAGCTTGCAATCAAGAATTTTCAAAGAAAAGCGTTTCAGAAAGTTTAACTTAAACGGCAATTTTCTTCAGAATAAATGGTTGAAAAAAGTCTGAAGCCTCGTTAAAAGTCTGAAGAAAATGTAAACGAAAACGCTTTTATAGCTAAGGATTCAAAGAATAAATGCTGTTGCCAATTTCGGTTTCCAAGAACTTTATGAAAACAATAAGGAATTTCCATTTCCTAGTTCAAGAAAACAATTTCACAACATTTAGAAGCGCTTAAGATTTCATGTTTTCCGGCGGCAGATGCTAATTAGTAAGAATTTTTTTTAACGTTTATAAGATTGATAAAACTTTCTTCCTCATAAAAAATCATTTGCATACTGAGACTTCATGACGGATCCAGTTCAGAGGCCATTAAACTCGAACACAGTAAGTTGTACTCAGGTATTCAGCCAAAGCATTGACATAAAGGCGAAAGGTGGCCTTCAAATTGTTTTTTTAAAGAAAAAGTATCATTCTCTATAAGTTCTCTGAACCCTCAGTTATCTTCCAATAGATATAATAAATTAGTTATTAAATTGATTTCAGTTTCACACAAGAAGGACGAGTAGTTCTTTTCTTTCTTCTAGTACAGACAGGAAGCTTCTTGTTAGCATTCTGTTCATTTCTGAATTTAAGACTTATTTCAGTACACGCGACATGCATAGTTGGTACAAACAGCCTAAAAATTTTGCATTTCTTGTGATTTAATAAATTCGTGAAAGTTTTTCAGGATTATTCTTTATAATTTTGAAAAATTTGTTTGTAACCGAATGACTGCTTAAAAAAATAGAATTCTGTTACTGAGAGAGAGAAAGAATAATCGAAATCAGATCTCTTGAAATCTCTTTATAAATAATAGAAAGTCAGATCATGAGATTTTTCCTTCACTTAGAGCAAAGCAAAAATGAGCATATGCATTCATACTGAGTGAAAAAATATCTTGTAAATTTTTTTAATGCCTCGGTAGTTGATGTTATTTCATTGGCTAAAATTTTCCCCGTATTTTTCTCTTAAATTTAGGTGACGAAATTATCTTTAGGGAATGGAATTTTTTAATACAGAGGTCCTCAAACTTTCTGACCCAGGTTTCGGGATCTGTTTTGAATATTAATGTATTAAATGCTTTGACGTTTATATTAAATGTGTTGGAATGCTTTTGCATAAATTTTATTGGATTTTGTAGTAAACAAAGAATAAATCGATGTTAATAAATGCTAATAAATACTGTCACGGTTGTGATAAGTCCAAATTTGGAAGAGGCACAGAAAACTATGTCGATTTTATTATAGCTTAGAATGTTTCATAGACGAGTGAAATGGCTGAAAACACAAAGCAAAACACGTCTCCTTATAATTTGGTCATGCGGTTACTCTTTATATTGTTGCAGTGCTAAAGCAATCGACGAAGAAGAAATATAAAAAGCATTAATAAGGATTGAAAAAATTTTTTATTCATGTTCCTCGTTGTCGGAACTTACTGAAAATAAGACATTCAACTTGAATAATTTCAGCCTTCATTAAATATCCGATATGCCGATGAAAATGCATTTTTTGTTTTTTTTTATTCTAGGTTTAATACAAATAGGATTTTTTAAAAATTAGGTACTCTTTTAAATGTTACAATGGAATTGTCTTTAATTTTAAAATAGCGTTAAAAATATAATATTAACGCGTCTCAAGCGTAACAACATTCTTCCAGAAGACTGCATTTGCAGTGATGTTATATACGATATATAAATGCCATTAAGGAGATGCGGATTCGTTTGAGTATATAGAAGCAAGAAAAAAAAGTTGCAATGAAATGCTTCAGATGAAAGTTTTCCAAGTGTTTAAAAGCTGTAGAAAAGACAAACTGAAGTAGATTTTTTACTAAAAAGATGCGTATTGAAATAATATTTTCTATTTAGACCAGAAATAACCATATATCGTAATGAACGCGTTAATGCCTAGAGTCCCTTGTTAGGGACGCTTCTAGAAGCGCGTCATAAACGCATAAGAATTATTTTTTCAACATAAACTTCACAAAAAAGTATTTTTAAATATTCGTTTCTTTTATATTCAATCGATGGCAGCGTATATCAAGCGTTCGGTTGATAATGTAACCTTTTTATTACTTTCTCGTATACGAAGTATACAAAGAGAAAGTATTGTAATTGTCAAAAAATTCGAACTCGAGATTTTGACGAATCTACACGTTTTAGACCTCCCTGAGTCCGAGAAACACAATTGTGGAATTATGTCTGTCTGTGAACACGACAACTCGAAAACTATTAGAGCTACGGCGATGAAATTTGGTATGTGGTCTTTACGCATAATTTGTAGGTTTCTATCAAATTTTGGACAACATCCGTCAAAGGGAAGTCTGTCTGTATGTCCGCCGTATGCGAACGCTATAACTCAAAAACTTGAATAGCTAGATGGATAAAATTTGGTGCACAGTTTTATCGTCATGAATGTAGGTCCGTATAAAATTTTGAGCCAAATCCGTCAACGGGCTGACTGTCTGTCGGTCTGTATAATTTACTTTTGAAAAGAATCCGTTTTCTCCACGCGCATGCGTACTCTGTGCACGCGAAAGCTATGGAACGAATTACGTCAGTTTGTCTATGAGCCGGTAAAAGCGGAAAATCGGTACGCATCTCTTTGAATTTGATTCTTTACCTAGATATTTTTCAATCACTGTAATGAAAAACCTTCTGATAGTCATTGGATTCTGGGAAACAGTAGGTTCGAATTTTTTTATCCACGCGGGGGGAGGGGAAACAGAACCTTTCTGGGGAAGTGTCCGAAAACGTTTAGGGGAGACCACTCCCGCTGGTTAAATATTATTTCGTTTATATTCAATCGATGGCAGCATATATCAAGCGTTCGGTTGATAATGTAGCCTTTTTATATTTCTAAGTCAGACTCGAAAGTAGTTTTCCGCAATGTGAAGAAAAGGGAAAGTCTGTTCAATTATTTATCAATTAATTTACTTCTTTTTCGCAAATATATCAGTAAATACAATTGTAAGAAAATGTTTTCTTTTTGGAATTTCATAAAACTTTAGGTTTTGATAGTTTTTTTACATTAATAGGACTTAGTCTAAATAGGGTCACTATGCTTAGGAGGGTAACAAAACATAAATTTTTCAAACTGGATTTTTTAAGGGGACAGACGACTGTTAAACCTCGAAAATGTTCGATTTTATGAAAAAATATGTATTATTCCCCTATCTTTTCTGAACAATTTAAGACATTCCGCGTTAAAAAAATTCCCATAATTATAAAAGTTATGAAGGAAAATCTATAAGCTATTCAACGCAAACATCGAATATGGCCATATCTTTAAAGCGCTATATCTTAAAATGTGTTATTTATATTTCGCGCATGATATCTCAAGAACTATTGAATATTTTTACATAAAACTTTCACTGCATATGTATTGTACTATGTTCTACAAATTGAACCACATTTTTTGTACATATTTTCTCCAAAGAAGTTTTTTTGGGGGTTAGAAAGTTGAAATTTTAACAATTTTTAACATTTTTATTTTAAATTTATATATAAAATATAAATTAAATTTAAATGTTAATAAATTGAGGTTCAGTTTCTTAAACAGACTGTTTGGATTACTTAGATACCCAAAATATTGTGTTTAGACAAATATTTTATCCGTAATCATGCGGTCAAGGTGACTATCCCATTTTGCTACAAAAATAATACCCATATTTATTACGCTCTGAAAAAAATACAATCCATTATAAAGGTTCGAAAATTTGTGTACTATAAGAGATAGAACAGACATTTTTCCAGACAAAGTGAGTTTGTGAATTGCATTGTTTCAGAGATATAATGTATCGAATTTGACAGTTCCTCCTCATGTTTTCGAGGTTTTTGAGTCGTATGTCCCCTTAAATAATTTTCCAGATAATTTCAGGACATGTAATATAAGTATACAAAATATCATTGAAAAAACCCGAATTGGACATTTATGCGTTAATTCGTAAGTTAATGACAGTTAAGTGAAGTAATGTTATACACATCATTTCCAGTTCCTATGTTTGAAAATTTTAGATTACTGTATCTAAAATGATTAAAAGAAGCGAACATGTTACAGCAACACTGAGGTCATCGAACAGAGGCCTGACTGTGATTAAGGACCAAACGATTTTTTTAGAACGTATCATTTGTAATTCTTAGCGTGTTTCCGATTGATCTGGATTTCCGCAGCCATCGCCCTTCATGAACTTTGACCGTCCTTGAGAAGCAGCGAAGAATGCAAATCGTTTTGATATTCTTATCTTGAGATCAGACGATACCATAAACAGAGCCTCGAGGCCATAACCGATCTGACGCCATAATAATGGACTATCAAAAAAAGTACAGCCAGCGAGTGAATAGCAAGAGAAAAAGTGAAAGAGAAAGCAATGGAAGATCTGCCGCTGGGCAACAATCAATTCGTCAGTCTGTGACCCTCGAACTCGAGAAAGCATCTTTCCTTAAATAACTATCTAAGAAGAGTCCGAAAGAGAAAGTAAATCGCTGGAACCAGTTTACGCTAAATCTAGGATTTGCCATTTGACTTAGCACATCCTGATTATCTTATATTTATTTAAAACACTCCGTTCTGCAACACATGGAACAGTTGAAATTTCAAAATAAGTCAAAAGTTAATGACAGTTCTATTTGTTAGGATTGTGAATATGGAACACCAAATGTTGGAAAAATAGCTACATATGAAGCGAACATTTTGTTTATAGGGTCCCTATAATTATTTACCTTATAATTTTTTTTGTAGGATCGTTTTGATATAGTATGATAAGAACTTTCATACAAATAACACTTTTTTTTCTTGATTTGATCACACGTTTTATATAGTCTTCTATTTAAATAAGTGCTCCTAGAAGCATATTTCTTTTCTGATGAATATTTTAATACTTAAGTTTTTCACGTATAAAACAATTAATATATATAAAAAGCCAGGGATTGAAGTAACGCGGTCACGTAGTTTGGTTTGGCTACGTGCCAAACAGACTCAGACGATCTGTTCTACGCCTTACACTGTTTTCAATCTGGGTGATTTAAGTTTCCCTTCTTTTTATTATTTATGCTGCTTCACCCACGCGCGGTAAAAAAATTCCGTTATCCATTTATGTTGATTCATTATAGTATTTCTAATTGCTTTTAAAGTTCTGATTTGAGTGTTGGTAAATGAGTTCTGTTTTTTAAGAAGCTATTAAAAATAGTTGTTTCTTAAGATTTGAATTTGTGGTGTATATTTCTATTTTGTAACTGTCGTTTTTGTTAAAATAGTTCTTTCTTAAGATTTGAATTTGATTTTACATTATTTTAGTTAGACAGAATTCACAAAAAATGCTGTTTATGATGAAATTTTTAGTTCATACAATTTCGGGCCTTTATTGTTTAATTTTACTACATATTTACAACTAAAATTTGCTACAAATTATTATTTTTTTATTTCTTACACACTCCGCCAATGTGCATTAAATTTTCTACTACAACTTTTGTTAGTAAATCAGTGACAATCAGATCTGAGATATTATTAGCGGGTTAAAAGTTCGTCTTAGACGAGCACAAATCTTCTAGTCAATAATAACAGGCCGATGTATTTTGTAAACGAAATTCTGGCTTCTAAAAAACAGTCAAGTATTTTACTGTAGTTCTCTGCCGTAGCGGTGCTTAATTCATGCTATTATTAATTCATAGCAATTGGTCTCTCGTTTTAATGTCATTGAAATACTTCGAAAGCACTATTCTAATAAGTTTCTGGTTGTAATTTGTGAATTTTGGATACTTGCTATACAACAAGTTTTATAGCTGAAGAACCTATTGAAGGTAAGTACTCTGTTGCCTTTACAGAAAAACTATTTTTATAGTAACCGAAAAATTTCAAATGGCATTAGAATAAAGATTGAAAATATATTTGGAAAATAAAATGATTATTGACTTCTCATCCCGGGAAAAAATTTATCTGGAATCTGCGAAAGATAAACAATCAAAAACAGTATTAGCGAAATCAATAGTTGGTTGGTGATTTGAAATTGTTTTTCATTTGACTGAGAAGAAACTCCTCTTGGATTTTACTAACATCTCCAAGCGCAAGAGAAACGGCTTACAGCAGAACATGAATACTATTTATTGGATTGTACGTTTTGCAACTGAATGGAATTTTATCTGGAATCAGCGAAAGATAAACAATCAAAAACAGTATTAGTGCAAGCAGCGAAATCAATAGTTAGTTGGTGATTTGAAATTGTTTTTCATTTGACTGAGAAGAAAGTCGTCTTGGATTTTACTAACATTGCCAAGCGCAAGACAAACAGCTTACAGCAGAAAATGAATACTAATTACTGGATTGTACGTTTTGCAACTGAATGGAATTTTAGTTCTGTGATTCCTACGGAGACATACTAACTCTCTGACATGAATCAATCGAACGCTACAAAGTAGCGGCGGTGCTTCTGTCTGTGGCCCACAGTTCTTAAAGGCTAGTGACCCGCAAGATCGCACCTTTCCCGCTGAGTTTGCATTAATCGCATCACTGAATGCAAGTACTTACGTGCCCCGGTGGGTGTCCACGACGCTGCGGCACAGAGGGCGAGAAGGACTAGGAATGAGTACTGCATCGTTCCCATGCCTGCAATGAAAAGAAACAAACTGAATTAATATTTAGATTCGGAATTGAAAGCTTCTCTTTTCCTGCTTCATGCCCCGCGCGCCGGAAAAATGAGCTCTAATGATGAAACTAATTCAGTTAAAAATAAAAGCTGTGCAGCAGTTTTGGAAGACCTGTTCATCCGGTGGTTTTATCATTTTTCATATGCTAAGGCGTTGTCACGTGACATTCGAGCGTTAGTTACTCGATAAGTCACACATAAATAAATGGCAGACTATTTAAAATAGTTTGAATTTAAAGCGTGGCGAATCAACAACAGGTTTGTCATTCGAAAATAGACAAAGAAGACATATTCGGGCCTTTAGGTTAAAAAAAGTTATAGATAATGGAGGGAAACACTCAAACTAGTAGATTAAAACGCTTAATTCCACTTTTCAAATAATGCATTTCAGAGTTTTGCAATCTTTTGTGATTCTCTTGCTTCTCTGAATGAAAAAGCAACGGTTATAATGCTTGTGTAGTTCATAAGATATAAAATTTTAACAAGACAATAATTAAAGAAGTATGTAAAATGTATTAAAAATTGAATTTATGTTTAATATGAAACTTGAATTTTGAGTTTATTGAATCTATAAAATTATCTGATAAGAAATGAATCAAAAACACATTCAATCGAAGTGATATGTCTGTTGAAATTTATACGTTTGACGACATTAATGCTTTTTAAAGTTGCATTTTATTCGAGTAATGTAAATTGTGGCATTTAAGGTACTAAGAAAAGTCGAGAACAAAAAATCTATAATATCTGTATGAATAGATTCAGTCTAACAGTTATTTTAAATGCATTTGACTCATCTTCATATACAGTAGCGGTCAATGAAAACGAGCCCCTTTCATTTTTTATAAATATGGCAATATAAATTTAAATTGGGCAAATAATATTGTTAGGAAGAAGATAATTTTGATCGGTTACAGTTAAGATTGAAGAGATTGCCTCAACTGAAGAAGGAAAGGCCGAAATATTGTTCTAAAAAATAAAACTTCTCAAATATGATAACATCTAGGATAATGCGATTTCATTGGCTACTACTGGATCTGTAAAAATGTAGAAAAAGTTACCAAACGATTTTATTAACCGTTTTTAAATTCTTAGCTAAAAAAGTAGATTAGGTTCAATATTGTAAGGATCTTCCAAATAAAAGAACGAAGAAATGTTTGGAATTAATTTAAATTTGTCACTAAAAACGCGAGTTGATTTTATAGAAATATTTCAATCAATGACGCCTTATGAAATTGAAGAGTTCCATTTTTAACACAAAAAGTGTTATATAATTTTGGAGTATGAAAAGTGTTTATAATTGTTTTCTTCCCTATATCAATAAAAAAAGAAATTATTGAGTGTTTATATTTAAGATAATTATTCAAAATAAAGTTATTTTAAGATTCGTATAAGGAATCATATAAATTTCTACACTTAAAAATACAACTACCTAATTACTGTTGAAATTGCGTTAAACATTTTTGAACATTTGAACTCTCAAGATCCTTTTCTAATTTAGGCAAAGTTCTTTCAAAAAGAAATTTCTGTTTTAGGAAGAGTAGCACATTAGAAGAAGAAACACAAAAAAGAAAATTGTTTAACGGCAATCATATTGTATTTATTATATTTTTTATTGTATGATGAATGACGAAAATAAAAATCTAAAATTAGTTAATTTGTTAACTAAAAGATTTTCATTTATCAAAGCTTACACTGGTGGACAAATGCTAAGGGCCATTTTTAAGATATGAAAAATTTAGACTTAATAGAAATACATTGCTTTGCAATCAGTTGCGGAGAATCGTGGGACATACAATCGTCGGAACTCAAATTTTACAGTGAAGATTCGGTCACCAGCACATTTAGGACACCATCCACAAATCGATGAAGACGAAAATTATTTTGGCCCACCCCGTTTCACAGAAAGCTGATCATGAATTGAAACTTTCATCAATAGTTTTGCTTGATGTGTATAATGTTTACACGCATTTTCGTAAAAATAGTAAAAATATTCGTGAAAATATAAAGGTTTCTTTAAAAAATCCCTAATTTTTCCGCATTTTGTTTGCTTATAACATGCAGAGTTTTCAACCAAATTCTACGAAACTTACAGAATACTCGACAGCATATTAGGGAAGCATTGTTTCAACATTTAAAGTAAATACTTTGAATATTAGAGAAAATATGAGTATTTGTAGTAAATAATATTTTACTGCGCATGTGCGAAATGTAGCGAAATTTTTCTTTCATAACTTCAAAGCCAAATATATTCTATATCTTATATAAAAATTCCATTTCCATAATGTTAATATTCAGAAAGATATAGTCACTGAAATGAGGCGAATTTCAGTATACTCTAAGAGAAGCTAACTGTCTATGCACAAAGTGAAATTTAATCAACTTGAATCTTCGAATAGTTGTAATCGAAATGCAATTTAAATTAAATATTTAATTTATTAATATAAATGAGTATTGAGGATATTCAACTTACATAAAATTCAATATTACTGTTCGAAGATTCAAGTTTAAAAAATATCAATTTGTGCAAGAACCCTCATTATTTAGTTTCTCTTAGAGTGTACTGAAATTCATCTCGCTGCAATGCCGATATATTTCTCGATATCAACGATATTGAACTGGAATTTTTATATAAGTTGCCCTGTATATCGGGCTTTGATGGTATGAAAGAAAAATTTCGCTACGTTCGCACATGCGCAGAAAAAATTGTTTGCTATAAATACTATTTCCTGTAATATTCAAATGATTTAATTCAAATTTCAATATAAAGCTTTTTTCACGCAGAGGTAGGTATGATGGTGTCATTGAATGTGACAATATTGTCGCATGCCAAATATAACGGCTCATATTGTCTAACAGCACTTTCCTTTTTATACAATGACATCAAATCTTTTCACTTTCGCAAGATGCACACTGGATCCCAAAATCAAAATGATGTGTCGCGTGAACATGATTGTCACGTGAGCATGTTTGGCCTCGTTCCATTTCTTATGCGCAAAGTCACAAATAAAATTAAATATTGATTCATTTCAACATTTTATGATTTACCCTTACTATCCCCTTAACATAGAATTTTTTTCAAACAATACGGAATAAAGTGATGATTAGTAAGTTTGCATTGTTATTAACTAGGTGAAAAAAGTCTTTTCAATAAAAAATGTAGATTTGTAGACACAAAAATATTCTTGTGAGAAAAATATGTAACTTTTTTCTTAAAGATTAAAAATCAAAATGGGAATGCGTTTGTAATTAATATTATTCATATATTTATAATTGAGACAACTACGCAATAAACATAAAAGAAGATGCCAGTTATAATTTATTTCGTAGTAGCAAATTACTTATCTACTTAGGTAGTTACCAATTGTCTTATTTTTGTGAATACCTAAATTATTTCATGATTTAGAATTCTTCACTAGTATCTTTTTGCTTTAGATAATCTGGAATATAACGCATCCCACTTAAATTCTGTCGCATAACACTGAAGGAAAATAAAAGTTTTTTTTAGAAAGCGAAACGAGCGATGCATATTTTCAGAATGCGCGAATTAAAAGACTTCATGTTGCCAGCGTGGCTAGCATTCTCTAGGAGAAGAATAATCTAAGTAGCGATTTTATTTGTAATCTAAAGTAAGTCACATTTCTAACACCCGTAGCAATAGATATTTTTAAGTGTTGCAAACCTAACTATATTCATACTTCACAAAATTACACTCAAAATCTTACTTTGTATTTTTTGACGTAGGACTACGTTCCTCCCATTGGAGTCTCAGGAAGGAAATTGATTCACAGGCCAAAATACCACAAAACTTGATATGGGAGATCCTCTATATCTCCGTAACTACATATGTTAAAAACATAGCTAATGTCTTATTTTAGAGATAAAGGGTAACAACAGAAGTTACAAAAAAATTGAAAATCGGAATTGTAGTTCAGCGACTACTGCAAAATGTCTTATTTTAGAGATAAAGGTTAACAACAGAAGTTACAAAAAAAACTAATTTAAACTTAAAAACTTACGAGGAAAAAAAAAAGAGTCACGCGAGTCAAGTAGTCCTGCGCCTTTAACACCAGCGGCTGTTTGAAAAGACAGCCTCCCGTCATTTTTTTATTTATGGGCCCATCAACTCATAATATTATTTCAGATGTGTATAGAAGTGTAATGATTATTTAGAATGTCTTTCAAGATTTTTTTATCTTTTTCATTAAAAGTCTGTTTATTCTATTTGCAACGGTTTGCAAAGTTGGAATTATAAAGTAGATAGGTTATAAAAAAACCAAATTGATACAGAAAGCAATTCTTTATATTTAAGTTAGGAGATGTGCTGTATGGAGTATCTAAATCCTAAAAGTATGCGGCTTTCAAAAGCCTGAGAATGAATTTAATCACTTCCACCTAGTGTTTTTATTTAAGAAATTCATGCAAGGCAGATATTTCAATGATATGCGTAATTCTACAGTTAAATGTAGGTTGAAAATCAATTCACTCGTCTGAAGTTCTATAAATATAAATTACATTACGTTCAAATATTATACGACAGTTTCACAATATTGAAATTTCACTACCAAAATGCATCAATTTTTAAAATTCCATGGAGTTATTTGGTTAAAAAAATAATGATAGTTAATGAATTTGCACATGCACCAGATAGAAATCAGGAATTTCTTATTTGAATATAGTACTCTGTATCCAATTAGCTTCCAACTTTGCAGGTATTAGTTTTGCTGACTAATTTCATTACAGGCATAATAATTTCCTATCTAAAGAATGCATCTTTTTCAACATGAAGAAGTAGAAATAATTGTAATATGTCTTTACAGTAACGCAAAAATTCCAAACTCCACATTTTCCCATTATCATTATTTGAATATTATTTTTGGGGCAAATTATGTGTACTAATTACCTTCCTAAAATGCCTGTGCAGAAAATGTCTGCTCTCTATTATTTTTCATAATGTTATATATGCATTTATTTTTAAATAATTCAAAGTTAATGGAAGTATGTTAAGGACCTATTATTTGAATGAACCCTTCATTCACTGGAATTGAATATGTTGATATTCAGTATAAATTATTTCAACCTACAGTTGACTAAACAATAATCAGTACACTAAAGTATGATATAATAATCAGTACGCTAAAGTATGGCATAATAATCAGTACACTAAAGTATGGCATGATAATCAGTACACTAAAGTATGGCATAATAATCAGTACATTAAAGTATGGCATAATAATCTGTTCAGGGGCTTCTTGACTTGACTAAGGTCGTAAATCGCATTTGCATTGTTCAACACTATTTTCATTACAAAAATAAAACTCCATTTTCATCTTAAAAATTGTACATGAAACACAAAAATCCATTCTATGTATGCATAGTTATTTTACATAGTATGAAAAATGCATAATATGTACTCAATTGTACGTCCTGTAAACAAAATTGTAACCTGAAATTACGTTTCATTTTGAAATTTTTTTGGTTGTAATTTAGGATTGCCGTAAGTCACGAGAAGTTGAGTACTAAACCATTTAGAATATTGTTGGTAATGCGTTCACACAAAAAGTTTACATCGTTTTCTACAGATTCCAGAAAACACACATTTGCTATATTGAGACTTCTCTAAGAACAAACACCGAAAACTTTTATTAGTTGAGTATTTGAGTTGCAATAATCTTTCTTAAAAGTCAAGTTCTGGCTCGCTTCATTAAGAGACCTCACAGAAATAAATTTGCCGCCCATTAACCTTTCAGCAACACATTTCTGCATCAGTTGCCTAGTCAAACGGAATCATTTAGAGATTAAATTTTGCTTCACTCGAACAGGTTTGAAAGTTCGTGTTCAGATGTTAATGCATTCTTAGGACAGTTCTTCTTAGAAAGTTAAATTGTTTCTTCGTTATTCGAAAGTTTGCTGATTAAGAAAACTGGCTTTCCATTAGTTGTTTCTCGAAAGCTGCTACAGCCTGTACTATCTTTTTGTATTCTTCGCGTTTTTCAGAATCTCTTTTTTTCTCAGAATCATCTTTTAAGTAATTAGTCTTTTAGTTGTGGAATTACATAAAACAAAATATAAAATATCATGCATTTCTACAGTTTTATCCTGACATTTAATCATTTTTTCGGGCATTTTCCACATATCCAGACTATGGGAAAAAATAACTAAATAGTAATATAATTTGCTAAAGAATGGCATATTGTTGTTCAGATTTTTTGGAATGCCAGCGTGTTACGTTATAGATATTTTCAGACAAAATATCACTTTTTTATTTTAAAATTTTCAGATTTCTTCTGATTGCCTTGAATTTATATCATTGTAAGCTTTTAAGCAAATAAAGATAAGACGAAAAACAACAATAAATAAAAATAATGATAAGAAGTAAAATACATATTAAATATTAGGTAGTCTACGATAAATATAAAAATGAACTAACAAAATACAAGAATTTTAATTATAAAATATCGCTACATTTTTGAGAACTTACAGATAACATAAAAGATTTATAATCAAAAATATTTAAAAATGTAGCGTTAATGCAAAGAAGCGGGTTATATTGCAATTTTAAAAACCTTTAATTTACGCATTGATGCTTCTTTTAAAATAAAGCTCAGTTGTAGACTTAGGTTAATGACATTTTCATTTAGAATTCTGACTTTTACAGCTTCTTGGTTCTGCAGAACTAATTTTTTAAATATTTTCTAATTGTTTCATTCGAAAAATGTTTTAAACACGAATTAAATAGATGCACAAAACTGATGCATCGCTTAGGGTATGCAGTCTGTAATAGAAAAGTTACACCAGGAATCTTGTTGAATTCTTTTAACATGCCTTGACTTTTGCAGTTGATTAACACTTTAAGACATTCGTATATTCAGGCGTATTAAAATAAATGTAGTTTCAATGAATGCTTCTCGATTTTTTGAATTATATTCGCATAATTACATCATCTGGAAATTTTTATCATTTATTATATAAGAACAATCAATTAATTGATATTTATACGCTTTAATTATTTTTTACATGGGGGGGAGAATGTTCTTTTGTGTTTGTAACATTAGTTATAAGATTACTTGTTTTATAATGAGATAGAATAAATATTTACATAGCTATAATTATGCTTGACCTTTATATAAGCAGATATTTGGTTAAGCGACAAAAATAATACTAAATATGAGTGCAAAAGATGTGTTGAAATTTTTATTTTTGTAGGCTTTAATTAGTAATTTTAAATCTACACATAGATTGATCTACGTGTGAAAATAATTAAAAGACGAAAAATATATAAAGACATTAATAATAATTTCATTTAAAGTATTTTAAACAAATAAAACATCTGTGCGAACATATAGTACATAATTTCAATCACTTCATTTAGAGATAAAATATATGCAACCGGCTAAAATAACTTACCACCAACTGAGATTTACACAAGGGAGATTCAGTCAAGAACTCCCAAAAATGTTTTTGTACAAAAAGAGAGCGATCAGGAGTAGTCCGCCGGGAAGAGATTCTACACCATTTCCCGCCGAGGCCGAACTTGCCGAGAATCGCACCTGGAGCAGATGAAGGGAAAGCAAAATCCCGAAAACAATGGGGAGTTACACTCCGACCAGCAGCAGCGAAGAGTGAGTGAGTCACGGAGAGCTTGCCTCTTATGACACAAAAAACTAGTAGCACAGCAGCGAGGAGGCCTCACTCCGGAGGAGAAGAGGGTTGTCGATCCCGCGTCTTTTTTCGGATGGTCCTTCCCTCGCTCTCCTTCTGGTCAAACACCCCAACACACTCGACGATCGCTCGAGTAAAAACCTGTCTCACCTCGAGGCGGAGAATTTTATAGCCAGGGATGAAGAGGAGGAGGAGGGGGAAGGAGAGAGAGGATCCAAAGAGGCTGAGCATTGCACTTCTTACCGGTTATGGCTGGACCTTTTCTTGTGGAAGAAACAACGAGACGCTTCAGATTCCCAGAAAAAAAGGTGTTTGTATCTAAAGGTGCAACTTGGGAAGAAACCGCACACTACGAAGTCCACAGAAACCTCATCAAATGAAAAATATATAGTAATATTTTTACGAAAGAGAACTGTAGTCATTTTTCCATTTATTTATTTTATAGCTGTTTATTCGCCACAATTACCAAGCTATAGATAACTTGGATATAGGTAGAAATGAAAATTCTGAATTCTTTATAAGCGGCATTATAATATAGAAATTTTATTTAGAAACATAGATAGTACCAAGTAAGGAATTACAGTTTTATATTTTACTATGGTTTCAAGTATCATAAAAAA
>BGPR01012251.1:0-24890 GCA_013235015.1 Araneus ventricosus
ATGCATATTTTTGGCACCTTAGTAGAATGTGTCATGGCAAGCAGACGAAAAAAATATTTCAAAATATACACAAACATTCTCTTCACTTCTGCTTTTAGGTCGTTTAAATATTTTTTTTAAAATTTATAAGGATTAATCACGTTAATTCAACTTTTTTGGCTGAAAAATCAAATAAATTATTTCTTTACCTACGCAGATTAGATAAAATCAATTTAATAATACGTTTAATCAATTGTTCAATCACCGTCGATGAGCTACTAGCAAAGCCTTTCATATCGATTCATCGATAAATATCCTGTTTTTGTTTATTATTTTTAATTTGCGTTTTGGTGTACTCGAACTTTCGCTCGAAGTTTAATATAGGTATATTTTTGAATATAAAATGTCTCAAATTCAAAGTTTACGCAAACAAGTCCTACAGCTGCGACAGGAAGCTAATATGAATCGGATTCCTGTTTCCCAGGCGTGCGATGAGTAAGTTAAGTTAAATTCTGTCAGAACGATTGTTACAAGGTGGGGCATCCACTATTTTTAATGCATGTCATATTTGATGTGTTCCTGATTTTATATTATAGCAGCTCTTAAATCTCTTTCTTGACAGTTATCAACTTCTGCTGTCAGGTGATGTGTTACTATTATTTACAAATTGTTTCAAAAGCCTCAACGAAATTGATATGTTTTGCTTAGAATGTTTTTTGTAAACCTGTTAGTGTTTATTGTATGTTGCACAATGCACTTTTTTCAGATACCTAGAATCGTTATAATTAGAATTCTTATAATTGAAGAGTTAGGGGCATTGTGTGCTTAACTAGATGCAATTCATTTAATGGCATTAGTTTCTGAAAAATAAACATGTAAATGAATAGGTATCATTTGACTTTATTTGTTCTGAAGTAAAGATCGGAGTTTCAAATCGACTATAATTTTTTTATTATGAACGGAGTGTTACAAGTTTAATGATTTAAACTTTTTAAAATTTCTTTATATATTACTTCAGCATTATAATTTAGTGTAGAAATTTGAAATAATAATATTTCAAATTTATTGGTGCTTAACATAATGAGAAATTAAATAATTTTCCTTTTTCATTGTATTTTGTTTGTTTTTAGCTTTGAGTCTTCAGCGTGTGTGCTGCTTCAAAATAACAAATTACAATCTTGAATAGAATTCTAATTAGAAAAATAAGTTTTAAACCTCATGTTTAAGGGTATTTGCACTTAAATTGGCAGTACTTTTTTTTTTCATAGTCTGAGCTAATCAGACTTTACCCTTCCATTCCAATATATATCAAAGTTTAAATATTTGATAGAACTTTATTTGATAGTCAAATAATTATGCATTTTCTCATTTCCTAACTTTGTAACAAGAAGAAAAAAGTGGTACCATATTTACATATAAATCATAAATTTCAGCATGCAGACATATTGTAAATTTACCTGCATTTATATATTGCAAATAATTCATTAACCTTTTTAAAATGTATCACGGAAAATAATTTAGACCGTGACCTTACTGAAATGACTTGTGATTAAAATTCTCTGGACTAGTGATATAACATTACCAAAGCTTGAATGTTACTTTTTAACATTATAAAGACTAAAATCTTTTCTGGGAAACATCATAAATCCATCTAAGTTAAAAACCACGTGTGAAGATTTCAGAATAGAGAAAAAATTTTTTTAAAATTATTATTTCATAACTATCAATAAAGGAAAAAGTATCGGACTTTTTGCTTGAAACAAAACAAGAAAGGTGAATCTTATTTTCAACTAGCCATTGTATCCACAGCTCTACCCGCATTTATTTGTTCTATATTGTATGAAAGAAAAAGCAGTTACAGTTTTTGTATTTTAATATTCAACCCCATAAAGAGGTTAGAATTCTCAACCTTAATGAGTTATTAACTCTAAAGCTTTCGGATAAACAACATTTTTAGTCGCACTATTTGGTGCCATCTTCATTTGGCCAGTTAGCAATCTTTACATATAAAGATTTCTTAGAATTCCCATTGTAGAATATACAACATAATTGGCCATTGGAGAAACCTGGAATTTCTAAGTTGATATCAGCACTTGTTATTTGACATCATATTGTTACAAAGCTATAAAGTCGTTTCCCTGAGATGCTAATCTTGGCAACAAATTTGACGACCATTTTTGCGACTTGGCGGCAAAGTTGGCGATTTAGGCGACAAAATGAATTTTCTATAAGGATCTCAAACTTTCAACCTATTTTTACTGGCTTCATGAACTTTCTGGAGATTACGTCACTTCCTACGTAGTGAAGTCACTTCCTGTTGAAAAAGTATAAAAGCAAGCTCTCGAGCCAAGAAAAGTTGGTGGATTTTGATCTGCAAGCAAGCTGGTGAGTTAATAGGAAACCTTTGAGTGCTGTGTTGAGATTTAATGGTAATCTTTGTTGTGAATTTTTACAAGTGCTGTTTTAATACTTGTGTTACGTTTCTTTGCTTAGAATACCTGTAAAATAAAGAGCTTTATTTTTTTAATCCTGCTTATTGGACTGTATTCACATACACCCACAAGATGATTTCGTTACAATATATTCATCCCAAATGATAAGTTTGCTGGTTTGGACAATCGCCTTGCCTAACCTTTTGCTTATACTACATACAAGATTCTCAGTTTGAACCCCAGTGGCAGAATACTTTTCAATAGTCTGCAACGGAGGTTGGGTCTCTTAAAAATAGTCTGCAGAAGAGTGCGCGACTATAAATATTTTGCTTTCTTTTTTTGAAATATTTATATCAACCTACAACTATTAAAATACGATAAACATAAATTAAAAACCATATAGCATCTTTATTATTTGTATAATATAATTGTATAAATTAATAAACAAAAGCATATGAAGATTAATCTTTACTTTGGGCAGATAATTAACAATAATGAAGCATCAAGTTGTTTCAGAAGTAATATTAATCGTACTATACAAATACCTATGCAGAAAATTATATTTGGGTACTTTTCCGTTTTAAACACAGCACTTGGTGTCTTTCTGTTTTGGTGAAGTTTTCAAAACAATACATCACTAGCTCATATAAATGAAATATTCTTCTATATGTTAGATGTTATTTAAAAATTTTTGCCTCCTGTTTATTGTAAAAAAAAAAAATTAAGTATGCCAAAAAATGTCTTTCTTGTATGTTTTTAATTTAAAATGCAATAAATAATTGCTTTTTTTACGAAACAAAAACTTTGAAATTTTTAGCACATTTATCCTGATATGCATTTCAATGGTTTGTATGCAAACTGATAAATTGTTCTGCAATTATACATATATAAGATTTCATAGTATCATTGTTTATTATTTAAAACAAGGAAGAACAGAGCTGTCTTTCTCTAAAATTCTTGCTACAACTTTTGATTTTATGGAATTTTGCATTTGCACATATGTAGATACATTTTGAAAGTGTGTATAAAAATGAATTCCATATTTCTTAACTAAAGCTTAGAGCGTTTTTAATTGGGGCAATCTTGGCTTGAACTCTGTTCCTCGTCTTAATCAATTTCAGAATTTGTTCTTTTTTCGCTCCCGTTTTGAAAAAATGATTGATTTGCAGCCGTAGAGATCGATCGAAACTTCGGAGGTTTATTTTCAGGCAGGCGTAAATAATGCTGTTTTAAGTTTCTTCGTAATCATGTAGCATCGCAATCAAAACAACGAATTTTATCTATATACGAATCTTTATCTATATCTCAAAGTAAAAACCACGTGTTATTTCCAGAAACCAAAGGTTCCGTGCCAGAAACGTATCGGAACGAAACGCGTAGAAAATATTGGGCGTGACCAATACCGATATGAGGCAGTTAGCATACTTCAAGGTCAAATCGCAGTCACTAGGTCAGCTAGGGAAGCCCATTCAACATAGGGAAAAAAGAGGTGGGAGCGAAGATTGCGCGAGGGCGAGAGGATTGCATATTTTAGCAATGTGAGTCTTATAATAATTGCTAAGTTCTTCAGAAAGAGTGATTAATAATTTTGATAGTTTTCATGATGGGATTTATTTTATGAGCACATGATAAACTTTATTACAAAATAGTCTGCAGAAACTGTCCAAAATCTGCGACGTACGACGCAGCGTCGCGGTGTTTCTGCCACTGGGGTTTGAACTAAGTCCAGAGTATCTGTAATGCTGAATGTGCTGTGAACCACCATCTGGAAATGTGGTAGCAATTCTGGATGGAGTAATTGCAAAATCAAATTTAAGCAAGGATCAAACTAAATCAAGGAAGAGGAGACTACTGTTCTCTTCAGCAATCAAATTTAAAAATCGTTAGCTGTTAAAAATTACTGTTTTTACCTTATCTCCGTGGTTTTTTTGGGGGGAGGGGGTAAGGGCTAGCAGCTTTTTAATGGTGTGGTTAATCCTTCAAGGTGCTAAGGAGCGTGTATATCGAATTTCGTTTTAATCTGTCAGGGTGTGTGGAATTGTATAAGGTTCAAACAAATCTTTGGTTATATAATATAAATTTTTAACGTCATCAACCCTCTAACTATGAGTTTTTTTTATTTTCAGTATAAACTTGTGGTAAATTATTAAATTCTATATTTAGATTCAAAATATAAAGTTCATTAAGGGAATTTGAAAAGAAAGTAAAGTAATTAAAAAAAGATTTAAAATAATTTATTTTGTACATTATACGGGAAATGTGTTTATTGTTTTCAAGAATTACAAGGCATATTGTAATATTACAATAACTAAAATTAATAATTTTTTTGGATATGATATGTTTGTATGATATGGAACAAAAGAAATGATTTAGATCAATTTCATTCCAAATACCTGCATTTGCAAGAGTATCTTGTTTTTTTATTTGATTTCTGATCGCTGTCATTTTCATCTAAACTAATCAGTTGATCCTAAATTTATGCTATCATTAATTTCAGAATCCAGATCGCTATCACTTGTAACTAACCTGTTGTAACACTGAGATGACAATAAAAGTTCATCTTCAATTTTATAATAAATAGTGGATGTTTTGACATTTTTAAAAATCATAAAATCCATTTATATATAGATTGCACGACTCGCGTTGGAAAATCAACTAAAAATCGTGCAGAACACCATCCTTTGAAAACACACTTGCAAAAATAAATGCAATATGAACCTTTGATATGCTTTTGTGCTGATATATATTGATACTCTGGCCTGGAAGCAGGAAGTGCTTAAAACTGCGACGTACGTCGCAGAACAAACATGGTCTTTGCAGAACATTTCATCCTTGAAAAGAAAGGCCATTAATGAGCTTGCATCAGAGATCCCCAGATTAATGAAATTTATAGTATTTAATATTTCTATTCCCATGTTGGAAGTAAATTATGAATCTTGGGGGGTCCACAATAGACAAAATTGTTCAAAAAAGACACACCGCAATTGATGAGGATGATGCAGCAGTTGGAACAACTGACAAAAGAATGTTTATTTATTCCAATGGTGCACCACCTGGCCATAAATCTGTTGGAAAGTTGTTGAAAGCAGTGTCGCAATGTAAGGTCCAAATTTTCATAAACATTTTGTGAACAGTGCTTCCCCATTAATGTCGCAGTTTCTGACTTCAAAAGGCATTGACAGAATTGCAAATTCTGAGTATGTGCCTTGGTTTTAAATGATTAATTTTAATATAATGCTTTGTCATTAATGAGTAATAAAGATTCTACTGGTTAATTAGTATTTTTATATCTATTTTGCATTTTACTGTGATCTGCCAAATTTGGACAAACTGCCTCAGAACATTTCTAACTGTTTGAGGTCATGTTGCAGAACACTGGATATAATTCTGCTCCTGGATACTATATTACTCCTTCCTAAAGAATGAATCTGAAAGTCTTGTCAGTCTGGCAACAATTGTCATGCACACAAAAGTAGCAATTTTTAAAGAGCTGGGACAAAACGTCTCCCAATAAAATCTTATTGGACACAAAATGATTGATACTCAAAATAGAAATGGCGAAAAAATCGAGTGCAATGCGATAATAATGTGGCCTGCAAAATTGTATAATAAATTATGAAAGTGATTTCAATGTTGACCTCGGTTAGAGGGTTTTATAAATAACATTCAATAATTTTTTTTATAAAAATAATTTCCGTATATTTATATTAATTGAAAAAGTTACCATGCTTCCATGATTACAGTGTATAATGGATATAACTGTTCGATATAAATGATTTGCAGTTCCTTTCAATTATATGTATTTGCACAAAGAATTGTATGACAACAAACAAAAAAGTTAAGTTCTTTTGTATATCATTTTTCAAAATAGTTATTCACAGAGCAGTGGAGGGAAAATATTTTATAAATTTTGAATCTTTATGAAAAATAGAAACTTCATTTAGAAACATCAGTTTGTAAGTAGTGAGTAAAAGAAATGCATGAATAAACAAAAAATATCCATATTGGAAGCAAAAAAAAATTTTTTTTTTCTGAATAATAAGCTATTAAGACCAAAAATTGTGCTGTTTACTTGTTAGAAGTTATTTTCAGAATTTCTCTCTGAATAATTTTAAGAAATATAGTACTATTTATGGTGAAATTTGTTATTGTTGTTTTGTATTGTCTAATATATAAATGATTATGAAATGCTTATAATTTTATTTATATCAATTAACCATGCTTTCATAACAAGATTAATTTTTACCCCTTTTTTTTTAAATTTTAGTTTAATGAAATTCTGCTTGGAACACCAGAAATCGGATGTTCTTGTGATTGGCATATCTCAATCTGAAAACCCTTTTAAGGAAAATAAGGGCTGTACTATTCTCTGAACGCTGGATGCTGCAACAATATCTCTACGTACTGAACTCCTGTTATTTAAAAAAATTACTTAATACAGCATTTATTATTTGAAGTACTTTGTTAAGTTCTTGTTTCAAAAACCATGAATGGGAACCATTCCATGTTTTGTCATCTTTGTATAAAAGTGCCTTTGTAAAAGAAAGCTTTCCATATTTTCTGCTTTCATTTCATTTTTTTTTTTCTATTTTTTATTTTTGTTATTTTTTTATCTTCAACATTAATAGAAATGGTACCAATGTATAAATATATTTTTATGTGCAAGAAAAATTTATTTCTCTGAAGATAATAAATCATTTTAATAACATGGTATCTATTGTTGTTGTTTTTTATTAGTGAAGTATTCTATATTTAAAGTTTGGAATATTTTGTAAACTATCTAAGTTGTCAATTGATCTGATGATGTAACTTTTAGTTGAGAAAAATGAGCTTTTAATTCTCTAAGTGTTTTGTACGTATTTTTCCGTTTCTCATATTGTGTTTTAAAAGCAGATAATTCATGTTTATATGTATAATTTCTTAAATTATCATGGAAAAAATATTCTTAAGATTTCAGAGACTTGATTAAATGCAAAATAGATCCAATTATTCACTTTAAAAGCAAATTTTTAAGACTTGAACCCTTTGAGGACGGTTGCACTCGTAACATTACAAGAAGGCGCACCAACATGACAGTCATCCTCGAAGTTTAAAGCAAGTAGATCAAAATAGCTAACCACTTGGAGGGTTAAAGTGTATAACCCTGACATGTAAGCAAACACATGTAGTCTGGAAGAGTATTTTATCCATGTAGTTTTAAGAAAATGTACATATAAATGTGAATAAACTGATTTGGAATTAAACATTACGAATGGGAAAAGCCAGTTGGAAGGTAAACTTTTTTTTCATTCTGTTTACAGTATTTAAAAATAGTTATAATATGACATATGAATAAACCAAATAAAGTTGTAGTGTAGCTTGTTCGCAAGGGAAAATGGGGATTTGTTTACTGGTGACACTTTTTAAAAGTAATGCTTATATATTTCTACATCAAAATATAAAAGTAGAAAATTTAATTTTTAGCACTAAAGAACGTGGGTGTTATAACATTTAACTTTCCGATACATAGTTTTATTATTTTAAATTTTGTCAATTTAAAATCCATTTGAGAAATTTTAATAGTCATAATCCTGGAAATGTACTTTTTTTGTTGTAAAACAAATTTTCTGATAAAACCACATCATGAAGAAAGAAATTTTTATTCAATAGAACTGTAATTATGTCTTATTCATTTCCTCACACATCTAATAAAATTTACAGTAAGCAACAGGAAATATTGCATTTCCTAAAAAATGAATTTGTAAAAAATTGTAATTCTATATTTTGATGGTGCAATGTATTCAGTAAACAATTCGCAAGTTGAATCACTTGGGGCTACCAAACCATATTGATAGAATCTATTTGTAATGCCAAACTAAACAAATAGACAATTTAAAATTTGGAATATGAGTACTGTTTTATACTTGGTATTTAAGGTAAGTTTGTATTATGTCTATATTAGTAGCAAATGGTATGTTTTGGTATCGGTTTTTCAGGATGAATTCATAATCTAAAAAGATATAAAATTTTAAGAAGGTATCTTATGCTGGCACAAAAATAAGTGTAGTTTTTGGTCCACTTGGAAAGGAAAGAGGATGAGTGTTTTTGGACTTCGGAAAGAGGATAAGTGTTTTTAGCAAACAGATAGTAAAAATTCTAATAATCTTATGCAGTGTAGCCTTGCTTAACAAGTACCTCTCATAACAAGCAAAATAAATTGTAAAAAAATGACTAGCTTAACAAGCGACATTTCGCATAACAAGGAGAGAGGAAGTCTTGGATTGTACTACACCAGTCCTTGTTCAGCACTCGTTCCACGAGCACCTTGCTGTCGATTGTGACCAGACATTTTTCCAAACTTGTGTTCAGAGACATTATTTATGAATTTTTTTTTTTTTTTGCCAAGTTTTAGAACCCTTGTAGAAATGTTTCCAAAATAAAAGCCACAAAAAGACAGCCATAAGAGAAGAAAAATAACTAGAAATGGAACTCAAAATCATTGAAAAGCAAGAACATGGTTGCGAGTGTGGCTGATCTAGCACGTACATGTACTACAATCGATTTGCTTGATCCTCAAGGACATGCTTGTATTTTTCCTTCGTTGACAGTACTGTCATGTAAATAAATGAAAAGTAATTGCAACGCAATGGCACTATTAAGTGACCAACCATCATACTTAGGGAAGACAATCCTTTTGTAAGTTTTGTCCTCCCTCTAAAAGTGGCCCCCTATATGTCTTCCTTTTTGATATTTGAAGACGACATCTGTAAATTTCCGAATTCGATGCCAATCCAAGCCATTGTACTCACTTAACCGCTTAAGGACATAACCCGAGTTAACTTTTTCTAAATACCGTAGGTTTCAAAATGATTCGGTCCTCTAGCGGTTAAATAATTCATAGGCATGTAAGCATAATTACAACATAAAATGTGATAAATGTTTTTGTTATGCATTTATCATATTATGCTGCATTACTGTTACAGTGAACAAAATGTCTTTTTTTACAATGTTTTTATTTTTTTTTTTCAATTTATTTGTGACCTTTTTATTGTAAAAAAGTTGGTCACCTCATTAACGAGAACATCATTCGTGAGAAGCCAAAGGTGATTTTGGAAGTGTTGACAAAAATAAATTACTCTAGACAGCTTTTTAGTAAAAAAAAGTTAAATATCATAAAAAAAAACTTATTTAAATATTTTACTTTTCTGTAAATCGAATCCACATTCCAGGTTGGTTCATTCTCTGCTACAAGAAAAAATAAAGATGATTCACGTTCTTTAACAATGTTGCAACATTTTTCGAAATGGAGCGCATTATTTTATTTTACATTAATTTATATGGGAAAAATTTTTAACAAGTATTTCACATTACGAGTAAGCTGTTGGAACAAATTATGCTCATTAAGTGAGGTTCTACTGCATTTCAGATTTGTTCAAGTTTGTAACAAGGTTAATTTTCCTATCATGGAATTATTTTGCGAGATCTTTAATTCACTTTTATGGAAAGAGCGTTTTAAGTTTTCCTTTGACGAATTATATATAAAATTTTATACAAAATATTTGTTAATTTTCCGTTGGCATATTCATAAAATGTACAATAAAACTTCTCTAAGTAACCACTTTTATTTGGCACAGAATTTTTGGCCCATCGTTCATCTCTATGACCTTTTATTAAGGGAATTGGAGGAATGAAAGGACAAAAAAAATTCATACACTCGAAAATCACACCAGAAATTGGACCGAAATTTATCATTCCTTTAGCAATGTAAAGAGAAAATTGAACTTGAGCCTTTACTGGGATGGGGCATTCAAGTTCATTGCTGCCTCTCGAGCATCAATTCAGACTTTGACAAAGAAGCTATTGATATGGGTTGCAACCATCAGCAAATGAAACTTTCAGCTCAACAGTTTAGTTATATTTACGTCCCGTTTTGAAACAACATGAGGGCTATTTTGGGAAGGACGTAATTTTGAACCGTGGTCAGATGACAAGGACGATACCCGAGCTGGAATCCCTCCTCTCTAAACTTCTGCACCATACCAGCGGGAGGGCATTTCGCCCCGATGGATTTAATGTGCACCAGACTCGCTTACACGGCAGTTCTTTGGTGGAATCTGGTTTCGAACCTGGAACCCCCGGCTTCAAAGTCGAGACCTTGCCAGCATGGCCCTTCAGCTCAACAGACTTTAGAAAAAATGGATATTTATTACCTTAACAAATACCTACAAAATGATAGATATTTTTTCCTTCCAATAAAAAAAAAAAAAAAAAAAACTGAAAACAGCTATTACATCCAAGCAAACGTAAATTATATCTGTTTTCAAAAGAAATTATCCAAGTTAAAAAGTACTTTGACAATTTCTGATTCTTAAAATTCACTATATCAGACTAATGAATTAGGGCTTGTTTAAATATGTATTTTGCACTTTTGTAAACCCTCTAGAGCTTCCTGTTTTTCTTGGAACAGAGAGTGGCAGCTGTAGACAGGTTTTATTGTACTTACTATTTACTAAGGAAATTTCAAATACTCGAATATAGTACTGCTCTGAAAATTACTATTTTATCTCCTCTCCAAGTCATTTAATCCAAGTGATCTTTTAAAAAAAATTAAACCCTTAAGTTATGTTATAGTATTTAATCTTTCTGAATATCAAGGATTAATTAAGTTACATTAATGTTCTGTTTGAAGCCATATGAAGGTTACTTTGGAATGGGGGTTAGAGTACAGTGTGGTTTTGCTTCCTGCCACTTATGTTTTGCTAACTGTTAATCGCCAAGAGATACACTTCTCGACTGCAACACCAATTTGTTTTGGGTGCACAGCGATCTTTTTATTGGTCTCCCCTTGTGCATAACCGCTTCTTAATCGGTCTCCTCTTTGATTTTATAGGCCGAATTTGCTTTGAATTTTGAAAATTATGGTAATTTACCAATGGGTTTTTCTAAAATTATGGACTCTTTGCTGGTGTTGATGTTTTGAGGAAGGAACCTGCTTTGGTTCATTTCTTGTAATCTTTTTCATCTTTCATTCGATATCCATGGCTTCAAAGTCTTTGCTCCTGTTAACAAAGGAACGTTTTGAGGTGAGAACACATTTTGGAATTTTAAAAAACAAAGATTCCTAAAATTCAATTAACAGCGTAGTTACTAGGTCCCCGCTTTGTTGAAAGCGAAGCTGTTGATGTTTTTTTAAGTTAAAAAAATTTGGCCGTTACCCACTTCAGATGCCATAAGCATCACAAGCACGCAAGACCAATAAAAAGACCATTGCACACCCAAAACATAAGTTGGTGAAGCCACTAGCAGTTGTGCAAAGAAAAAATGGCAGAAAACAAGACCGCATCATAGACTACAGTTTTACTGGAATGGATACTGTAATTTTGAACAGTGGTCCGATAATGAAGATGGCAGGTTTGCTTCCAACGATCATGTTACATACACATAGGAAATATACATATAACTATATTATATTTGTAGCAAACATACATTTCATAACTTCACCATGATTTCCAGTGGTGGTGATTCTGAGGGCAATCGTTCCACACTTTTTACAGAAAAAATTAAATTTTTTTCTATTTAGCTTCCTAAAACTGGGAATCGTAAAATAATAGTGTCTGGAAAAGCTAGCCGATTTTCTAACTGAATTTTGTTGTCTACCTCCTATACTCCGAAGTACTTTTAGGTGCCTATAAATTTTTTGCCCCAATTGCTGTCACTGATGATTTCATTCTTTATTCTGCATGTAAAATATGTATATATAAGCAACTAATGATTCAATATAGTATCAAAGCAACTATTTGTAGTTTTACACTGCTGGCATTACTGCAGTGGTCTTAATATATGGTAGTCATGGCACATAAGTACCAATATATTCTGACTAATGTAAAATACTAGTAAAAATTTCACACCAAAGTTTTTTTTTTAATTTGAAGAACTGAGTGGTTAGATTTAAATTTTCCTTATAAAGTGCACAAGAGAGAGAGAAAAAAAAAATTAGTGATAATAGAGACACCAATTTCATAGTATGCATATCAGTACATGGGGAAATGAATGACAGAAAAGAAGTTACAAAAATAAACATGGGGATAAAGGCAAACAATCCCCAATATAAAAATAATCCATTCAGGATGCATATTAACACCATAAAAGTTTTTCCTGAGCTCCACTTCTTCACTAAATTATGTCATTTTTAAAATTGTCGATACAAAAATGACTGGTAATCCCTTAACATCTCAAGTGTTCTATGGACAATCAGCTGAATAAATACGACAACACATCCCCCAAACAGAGGGAGGTTATCCAATTGGATAATACAAAAAAAAAAATTGACAGGACACTGTCTCTGCAAAACGGATAATGGGCATAGACTTGCTTACCTTACTCAACTGTCACTAAAATAGCTCTATGTGACCATTAACTCTATAGTGACTATGTGAAATTCTTCGTGATTTTCACCAACTTTGCAACTCTACTGTAACTAAACCGTAATTACAAATTTTAAAATTATTTTTCAATCTTCAATGCCTATCCTTTTCTGTTAAAATGAAACTAAAACCAACTCTCTATGTTATTTGGTTGTGGAGCTATAAGCGTTTAACTTTAGTGCAAAAAGCGTCATATTTATTTCCTTTCCCGATACACCATTAGACCACTATGGAGAGATGCAAGTCTACGTCAAAAACTATACTGTTAAGGCGTTAATTCCAAATTGTAAGAGGTATTAGAGTGCTGCAAATACTAACAATTATCCTAAACACCCAAACATTGATTTAGCTGATACATATAAGAGATCGGTGGTCATTTTGACTAGAAATTTTTAAAAATTTCTTTCTTTTTTGTACCATTTGCTTCCTTATGTTCTGAAATGCATACCACCCAGATTTCATCTCCTTATGACCACTTTTTTCTAAGCAGGGACACTTTCATTCTAACCACCCTGTACTTTTATTGTTACAAGTTGCTAAATTGAATTTGTGACAAAAGATAAAAATACTTCTTTAGGCAAAGTCATTCAACACTGGAGTAATGGAAAAAATAATTTTTATTTTTCACTGAAATTCGAATATTTATACAACAGCATTAAAAGAGTTTGGCAACATTTTGCACTGTACAAGATATTTTATATCAAACATTCAAATGCATAGGAGCAATATTAAAATACATTAAAAAATAAATGCACAAAACCTGAGAAAAAGTTAACTCAAAAATACAAATTTTAGTAAAATTTTGTACATTTCTGGCAGCATTAAAGTATAATGTAAAAATGTACGAGACAATAAAGAAAAGAAAGCCATTTTGTGTTGTTTGAAGACTGGACATGCAAGGCATCATCTGTTACTGTTTTACTTACGAAGAATGCTTGTTAAACAATAAAATATGAACAAAGGAATTCCATCAGAAATGAAAAAAGTATTCGTCTAGTAGATTACACAACTAATTAATAAAATAGTCGAATGCTTTGATTTTTAAAAACTATTCTACAATTTAATAAGCAAAATATACAGGATATAATGATGATCAATAGTAATGAGATATTACTAAAGATAATGGTGATGAAAAAAATAAACTGTAATAAAAATTTACACACATAGCAACACCTAATTCATTCACCTTCCATCTGGCAGTATTTGTCTAGGAGCACCATATGGTGTCATTCCTCTCTGAGACGCACCCTGATTGGATCCAGATTGCAGTCCTATGATAGTTTTACCCATTTCCAACTTTTCTTTAGAAAATATTCTCTTGTTCTCATCAGCGACTTTGACACCAATCGTAGGACCATCGAAAGCTTTCTTCTTAGCCTATAATAAATTTAGAGATTAAATTATGCAGATTTAAAATATTCCAATACATACATTATTCATAAAAACATCCAAGGATTAATACAATTTCTACTTTTACACACTCTTTATTTAACGCGACTTATTTCATATTTGTAACGATGGGATTTAGTAAGCGATTTTTCACCCACTTCTTGATGTGCTAGAGCAGCGGTTCCCAACAGCAGTTGTTTAACCCTTTTCCAGCATGATGGTCACGAAAGAGGACACCAACCTTAAAATTTTCTAAAAAAAATCCAAATCCACTTTAACTCTCTGAGCATCCAATTATTTTGAACTTTTAGCTATCAGGTTAGAAAGCTTAGCTTTTAAAGTAAATGAATCGATCTTTTTTGTATTTAATGATATCTCTGAAATCTTAAGAATACTTTATCCATGATTGTTTAAGAAAATATAAATACGAGCTATCTGCTTTTGAACTGAACATGAAAAACGGAAAAGACGTTTGCGCCGCTCGGAGGGTTAAAATCCCAAAAATTACACAAAAATGAAAATAGTACTCCTCTTAGAATGTAGATGGCAGCACCACCAAATTTCGTTTTGAATCCGGAAATATTGGAGACTATAAATGTGAAAAGTACTTGATTTTGAAAAAGGAAATTTTGGGAGTATTAGATGTTTACAATTTTAGCAAATTCACTCGAAAAGTTTTCTCCAATATTCTTGAGGTTTTAATTTATGATTTTCTGTAAGGATAAATTTTATTTGTTGAACATTTCAAGATCGCTGTTCTCGAAGGGGTTCTCTTATGGAGGGGGTATCCCCAGAGGGCAACACCCTCCCCCCAAGGAAAGGAGACAATTTTGTTTTGTTTTTTTGTATATTCTATTGGCTTTTTGATTGACATTCATAAAACTTCTGCTAACACTAAAACAAACATTTATTAGAACATTAAAAAACAACTATTACATTTCGTATCTGCGTACAATGCAACATCGTTCTACCATACTCATACTCTCATTTTAAATCAAATTCAAAGTAGGTCAACATCTGACTGTTGCCACTTATCGGATATCATACACTGTTATAACAATAAATAAGTTGAAGTCTTGCTTCTGTCAGGCATAAATAATAAATATGCTTACAATTCTATGTCTAGACAATAAACTAAACTCATTCATGATGTTTTTTCATTATATTTCAAAGAATTTAATGTTACAAGTCAGAAAGGGATAAATATTTTGAGGCCCACAAACTAAACATACTATTACAAAATACAAACACATATAATACATATATATATTATATGCATGTATATGTCAGCAATTAGTAAAACTTACTGAGAAAGGATTAAAAATATATTGTTTATTAAGCAAAAAAGCAAGTGACGACTCTTGAAGCTTCTCCGACTTTGACATTTGATGTGTTCCGCAGATCACTAATACACAGTTTGGGAAACACTGTGTTAGAGTTTTGAAATTTTGTACATATGTGGCAATACACTATTGCATTCTATGATAATATGCTATTTTGATATATTCAGAACTTAATTAATTCATTTACTTACATTTTTATTTCATACCAGTGATATCCCATGATTATGAATTTGAGGAGAAAAAAACTTGATTTCCAGATTCCATAATATTTATAATAATGAATTATAAATAAAACACTTAAAAGTAGAAAAATATTAGAAATAAAAAACATCTACTTCTCAGCACGCCAATAGAAGTGTTTTTATTAAATTAATTATTTTCTATCAACTTCTTCAGGATGTCTCTCACTCCCACCAATACCTTGCCCTTTTTCAACTGATTTGAGATTAGAAACAGATACTAGAATTTAAAAACAGCAATAATTATTATTAAAATGTCTGTTGAGATATTCAAAATTAATTTATCATGAAATTGACAAATTTGTCAATCAATAGGCACTTCACGCGATTTTTCATAAAGCTATCTATTGCCAGAATTTGACAATATTTAACAAGTTACAAGGGATCAAACCATGTGATTAATGTAATATTTGTTTCTATGTATCTTAAAGGCACAGAAAGTGCTTCATAGAATGAAAGGATATTTCAAAAGTAGTGTTTGATCAGACAGAATATCAAATATGAGTGTTTAAAACTTGATTTTTGCTCAAATATAACAATTTTAAATGCATTAGGATTATATTTAAGACTATTTAACAGAGTTTACCATCAACTTGAGTTGCCTCTGACTGTAGCTCTTTTCTGCAAGATTTTTAAAAGCATAAAGAGCAACAAATTTTCCTAATTTATTACCTATTGAGATATATGTTTAAGAAAAAGGAAATTCATTAACATCTATTAAAATGAAGAAACCCAGGACGGCAAACTATATGTTGTACTTTTGAAAATGCAAACACTTAGTTTAATGATTAGCTTCTTAGTTAGGGTACTTTTTGTTTGACAACTGGTCTTGCACCTATGTTTTTCTCTACTAAAGCACTTTTTAAAACTAGATATTTAGTCCAGGAAACTAGTAAAAATAATCCAGTACTAAATTCAAAAATAATTGCTTATTATCAGAAGAGTTATGCTCTAAATTTTTTAGAGGACAAAAATCAATGTTTATTTGATTGTGAAGTTTTATTTAAAATACATTACCATGTGTAAAAATAAACACTAAAAAACATGTTTAACTACAAATTAAAAAAAAAAAAAGAAATGTATAATGGCTATGAAACATAGAATGAAAATTTTTAAAAGTAACAATGAATTATAATGAACAATTTCTTTACTTACCATTCCACCAAGTGCAAAAATGCAATTTACAATCTGAAATATAATATCAAAGATTAATTACAATTGTTGATTTATTATTAAAAAAAGAATAAGAGAAGAATAAGAGCTAGAGGTTAGCATTTTGCTTACTTTTGAAAAATGAACCATTTCTTGGAATTAATTTAACCCTTTGCACTTGGCTGTCACATTTTAGGCATTATTATAGACTGTACATCATTTGCGTTTCTTGACTTGGATAGGTAAAAAAAATACCTCCTTAGTTGTAACAAGTCGCAGATCAATTTTTCCAAAAATAATCAGTTAATCTGATCATATGACCTGGTATTCAGTGAATAATTACTTTTCTGAGTGCAAAGGGTTAATATTTGAAAAACCTAACCTGTAGATCTTCCATTGAAACACATTAGCAATACCTTTATGTTTTATTTTATTATCTATAAATTTTCTCAAACTGATATGATCACAAATAGCCTTCAAAATCATATTCAGCCTTTCAAAAGCATTATTCACATGCTCCTTTCTTCACTTATGCTATAAATCTCAGTAGAAGTTTTGCAAGATTTCTGAATCATAAAAATAGCATATGTAAATAAGCTACAAAATTTTAATTATCTCAAGAAATAAGTCTTTGCTATTTTTCTCTAGACTCTAAATAAATAAAAAACTGAGTCATAGTAGGCAACATTTATGGCATAAACACACATCTATTGAAAAGAACATTTCTTTTTTAAACAGAAAACTGACATAAGTTTTTTTGCTGCTGAAGAAAAAGAGAAAAAAGTGCATTATTTTTTTCCGAGAAAAAGGGAGGAGAGAATCTAAGAGCTGAAGTTTGTTTTCTTGTTTTTTACATATCACTAATAAGAAAGCTACAAGAATATGTAAAACTTACCGTATATAGATTTTTCTTCTCATATAAGTCATTAACTTGAAATAAATCGTGCCTTTTCAATCCATACAGTTCACAGCCTTTCAAAAACATCTCAAGGTTCTCCCTCTATAGACATAAAAATTACCATAAATTTTCTAATCAGAATTGATTTATTTTATAAGAAGTAAAAAATTCCTCTGTTAGTATGCAATTCATTCCATAGGAAAGTATTTTTTAAAAATCACACTGTAGAGCACCTACATGTATCTTAATTAAAAGACTATGCTAATAAAACAATGATGCCAACCTAGCAAAAACCATTATAAGTAATATTTATATAAGTAACATTTAATGCAAAAATTGATCTGAAAATGTTCAGTGTTCACATGAATGTCCTTAAATGGGAAGGGTTCAAAATTTCCATTTTATCAAGATTTTAGAACAGAGAACTAGGAAACATTACAAAATCATAAAAACAGAAGCGAAATGTTTTTTATGCTACAAAAATTTCTCCATAATATACAGAAATCTGAACTACTCTAATTAAAACTACAGGTACAATACATCATTAAAAAGACCATTAGCAGAAGTTCTCTAGCTTAAATTTCAATGATACAATAAGGGAAAAAAAAAACCCTGACCATTAAAATGGAAGCAAGCTATAAATGAATGATGGAAGGGGAAGAAACGAGAAATCTTAAGAGCAGTGGTGCGCAAATCATGGGTCACGACCCCCAGAGTGGTTCCGAGAAAATTTTTGTGATTCTATAATTCAAAGAAATTTATTTGACAAAATATTTAAGCCTTTTCTTCAAAAAACAGGGTAGCAACCCCTGCAAAAAAATTTTACAAGTGACGGGGGTCGGAAATGAAAATAGTTTGTGCACCACTGCTTTAGAGGAGTTAAAAATATTTTAAGGCAGCATTTTCAACTAGAGACAATATAAAAAATTGCTAAAATATAATTAAATACATTTTGAACACACAACTAATAAACTGATATTTTAAATGGTGAATTCAATAAATAGAAATCATTCAAATAATAGTTTTGCACATTTTATTTCAAAAATATTGTCTGCAATATCAGTTAATATTAGTCAGAAATAATAAATATTTTACTTACTTCCTTGAAGGGAGCCTTCATTGTATTTATTTTTGACACTGTTCCAGGCTGAAGCCTATTTATTAAACTGAAAATTCAAGAGGAAAAAAAGTTATATACAACAATCAATTAAAATCCAATGGAAAATTTTTCATAAAAAGTTGCACATTCAGAAAAAAAAAATTGTTACAAATTTAGGATTAAATATTTTAAAATTTTGTATATTAAACCAAAATACACATCAATAAAAAATGATGATTAAAATCAAAATACCAGCTTAAAAAAGTATGGGAATTAAAGTTAAAATCAATTAAATAAACTTAAGAAATTATTCAGAATCAATATATACAGTTTTCTTAGTTCTGCCACAGATTCACAAAAATTTTGAAGATGGTGAAAAATAATTTGTTAGTTAAAATAATGCAAGATAAACTATAAGCTAGAATTTGCTCTAATTTAGCTTGCCAACATCATAAGCTGCACTACTGGAATTACCTTATTTTCATTATCACCTTTTTTTGTTGCATCAAATGCCAGTTTTCCCCCCCCCCCCCCCCCCTGTCAATTAACAAATCATTGATTTTACCACATATTCTAATGATTCTTTAATGTAGAAAACAAAATTACAATAAATTATTGTATTACACAAAAAAATATCAGAATATTTATGAGAAGGCTTGATAGCCAATTTTAATGATTGTAAGTTAAAGTTCCAGAACAATATAAATTTAAAAAGCAGATCAACACGATGTCCAAGGCTTGCATTCAAATGTTGTTACACAGTGAAAGTTTCAGTTTTGGAATTCCAAGATGGCATTACCTCAGAACATTCCTACTAGCATGAATATTAAATCTGCCACATAATTATTATCATTTACAAGACATTAAAATGCTATCATTTTTTAATGACATAAATATATACAAATGAAATATATAAATTTTATATAATTTTAAATTCTTTTTGTCATTTTCATGACTATAGCACTCAAAGAACAACTGAAAGTTCTAGCACAATATCCAAATCAAGTTTATGTGCAATATTCCTTTATTTGTTAATAAGTACTTAATAAAAATTATATGGATATCATTATAGTACCAGGTCAGTAAAAATTTTGTTAATTAACCATATAAAAATTAATAGAATTTTCTGAAAAATAGTAAAAGATGTAATCATTCCGAGCACTAATTCCATTGGCTTGTACTTCAACATTATATGAATTCTATTTTATAAGAAAACATGGAAGATCAGATTTTTTGTATAGTTTATAAGTATGCCAGCACGATGTTTACTTAATATTCTAGAAGTGCTTTATTATCTATAATTAGCAGAACATGACATGGTTTGGTAAAATTTATCATTTACAGAAAATTGTAGTTATATTTGACTAAAAAGAAAATCAAATTCTTGAAAAATGTTACAAATCCGCTTCAAGTACAGTTTTAAAAAGAAACTAATCAGTTTTATAGTTGTAGAGGAGAAATATTTCATTGTAATATTTAAAACATGCAAAATTTATTATGGATCTGTAGATAACTCAAATAGTTGTTTGTTTCAGCACCTTCGTTTTTACTACCCAAGACAATTGAACAATATTATGACTTTAATATTTTACCTTTGCATTTTGATAACTAAAAACTCTAAATAATATTTAAGTAACCTCAAGCGGTTGCCTACTATTACCATTTTCTTTATGTTACACGTTTTGTACTTGAGTGTCAATTTATATTATCTACGTTTTAAAAGTTTGTTTCTGGATTGGCAACGTTGTTTTCAAAGTATATATATATATTTTTAAATTTGAGTTTCAATTTTTAACTTTGTACTTTCCAATAAAAACAGCCATTTACAGTCTGTAAACTGGAGATTCTTTATTTTGAGTATTAATTGAAGAGTTTATTTTAGTTTTTAGAGTAATAATTTAGAGAGAATTTCAAACAATCTTCTCCTTAAGGCAAGTGATTTCTAATTTGGATGCAAGAAAAATGGGGAAAAAGCAGCTGAATGGCAATAAGAAATCTCAAAGCTTTATCGAAATGAAATGAAGCACTGACTATATAATTTATTTTCTATACAGATTTTGAATACTAATGCAAACACTTAGTAAATTTTAATGCTAAATTTTAGCAGATTTTAAACAAAATGTTTCAAGTCCAAAACATTTTAAAGTGATAAAAATAATGAAAAGCATAAATTTTAGCTTTTGCTCAAAAAATGACAAAGTGCAGAAGAGGACAAGATGTGTTTTTAAATGTGGATACACTAAAATCCATAAATCTGGCAACTATGGTGCTAGTATAATCACTTTAGATTTTACACAATATAAAAACTATGCACATGTTTAACAGCATAAACAATGGAACGTACTGATCATTTCAATATCCCAAAACTAGCACTTTTGAACGATTTTACTCCGGAAAGGGGTGACAGGGAATGAGTAAGATGGCGCATTTCTGGAGTTCTTTGTTAAAACACGCCAAGTAAAAATGCAAGCATCTCCCCCTCCATTTTGGTGAAAATAATTCCACCTTGCGTGGAGGGTTCCAGAATACGAGAACACACAATATTGTAATCCTATCTGCTTTCTGACAGGATCATAATGAATTCCTCTACCACAGGGTAAGGATAAAAGGATAATTCAATTTTTTGCACCCCAAATAGGTACTATAGTTTTCTTTCAATCTCTATTAATCTTTCATAAATGAAAGGTATTATATATAGAATAACCATATATTTAGTCAGTATTTCAAAATATTTTTTAAAAAACTTTAGATGGAAAACTGATGTATATCCAATTGAGAAAGCAAAGTCAGAATAATTTTAACAGGCTGAAGAAAAATTATATATATAAAAAAATAAGCTTCAATACTGACAATGAAATTAGTTTTAGAATCAATTTTTTCAGTCCATAACCAGCAGAGGAATTTTATAACTAAGAATCATATTTGTTTCATTTTGTCATTTTTTTTATTTATATTTAACCTTGTACTAAATTAAAAGTTTTCAATATAAATTTAAAATGTATTTTTTTTATTTCTAATGAAAGTATCAAAACTACAATAAAATAACACACCCATCTATGCAGAATGAAAAAGGCAATGCTACCTTTCAGCAAAAATTTATTACTTTTTAAACCAAAACTTAGCTTCCTTGCTCTCCCCCTCACACATTCATAAAAAAGGATTTTTATGGCATCATTAAATACATCCCTCATTGCCATTTAATTCGACAGATAACAAATAGGACAAAAGCCTATTGCAATTTAATTAGACAGATAATCAATAGGACAAAAGCCTACTTACGTGCACAAAGCTATTCCATCTTTTAACACATTTGCAAAATCAATCTGATCTTGTACGCCCTTATCTGAACCTGGAGGATCAAGATTTAACTGTGTGACATCTCTGATCCACTTCAAGGCAACAACAGCATCTTGTATATTAAATTTTGCTTGAGCCTAATAAAATAAAATTTCAGCTATAAACTGTTGATTTCTATAGTTCCAAACATTTATAATTTTTCAATTTCAATACAATTTTGAGCATGCAATAATTATATTTTAATCAAAAATAATTCCTGAAAAGAGTTGCTGCATAATAGCATAAGTTTAATTTTATTTCTGAAAAGAATAAATTACTTTTTATTTTAAAAACAACTTCTATGTAATAACCGTCAGAAGAAATTTTTCATTATACATAAATATAAATTTAAAAAATTACAGAAAACACTGCAGGATAATATATTCTTAAATTTATCATAACAGTCTTGTGTACAGACTTTTTATCTAGTCTAAATGCATTTAGTTTATTGAATAGTAAGTTATATCTACCAAACAGATGCAAATATGCAACTAAATCAATGGATTTAAAAATATGGGTAATAGAATATATTAATTAAGGAGTCGCTAATCTCTAAAGGATGGACATTGGAAAGGAGCAGAGAGAGGTTAGAATCAATTTTAGTTTTCTCAAAGATAAATTCATTTTTGAAAAAGAATTTATGTTATAGACACCAGTAACTAGCATATTTTCTATTATGGCATATTCAGTAAAATATACAAAAGGAAACTTTATATTAAAACAATAAAAACAGCTAAACTCATATTTATGTTATCCTTTACACCAAGGAACCTCGGTATCATAAAAGAATTTTGCTGTTTGAAATATATAAATTAGAATAGTTCAATACTAAGAAGGCAGAATAAGTATTATATAAAATTAATTAATTTTCAAATGTCATTGCTTACATATGCATGAATTTTATTTTCATGAAGGCAAACTATATTTTTAATCTCAACTAAAATTCAGTTTCATTAAATTGGAAAAAAAACCCGATCAAATCTTTCAAAATTCTAATAGGGTAAATGCTCCACTTTTGGCCACATTGATCTGTTTTTCCATAAATAACCAGTAATTTCAAATTAACCAATAAGAAACATTCCAACACTTTAAAACTATCCTCATTTTACTATTTTCAATCTGATTGGTTATTTTTCTCAAACATGTGGCTTGTAAAAACATTAAATGCATGATCATCTATTGTATGTTCACAACTGTTAAGGGTTTTTGTTAAGGAACAAGGTTTTGCAGTTTTTCATCATCAGGCTCTCAAAATTAAATGATGAATCTACAACTGATTACCCTTAGGGTTTACGAATTAAGCTTTCTTTTTATTCCAATTTCATATCAAAATTAATTATTTTTGGGATTAAATGGGTGGTGGCCAAAACTGGTACTTTAAATCAACTATATGTGCCAGTTTTGGCCACATGCTTCATTATTGTATTTTAAGCTATTAAATAAATTTAAGAATATCTGGATGAAATAAAAACAGATTCAGTTTTGTTTTTAAAATAAAAAGTAAATGGTGTAGTTTTGTTTCTGAAATAAAAGTAACCGATTTAGTTTTCATTCTAAATTCTGATTTAGTTTTGTTTTCATTTTACATAGTAATGGCTCCAATCAAAAAAAGGCAGATAGAATTTCCATAAAAAAGATTTTGCTAATCACCATCTAAAGTTGCTAATGTAGTAAAGGTCATTCAAAATGGAATGGCAAAAACATCTCCATCTTGAATGTTTACCTCACATTTATGTTAGAAAATTACAACTTGAGGAACCAGACTTGAGTGACGAGGAATATTCTTTTATGTGCATGGATTACTCTAATTTTAAAAATGATTCTGATGAATTTGATTAATGTTGCAATTAAAAATTATGAAAATATATATTTGCGGATATTGTTAGTGAGTATAATAATCCAAATTCTTGATTTGTTAAGATTTAAAAAAAAATCTATGCTTTTTCAATGTAAGTTTATTCCTCTCCCCATTTTTTGTTTCATATTTTATCAAAAAAAAAAGTTATGCGAGTTACAGTTTGTATTTTATCAACCAAATTAAATTGTTTTCTGCATTCCTTGTTTCTTTTTTTAAAAACTGAAATCTGCAGCTAAAATCATCTTAGGTAAATTTTATTACATATCTTTATAAATTCATAAAAAAATCATATTTAAAATAACAGAAAATAATGTACTAAAATATATATTGCATAAAAATAATTTAATTTTACTTAAAATTCTTTAAAATGTCTGTTAAAAATATAATATTAGTATGGCCAAAACTGGTGTAAATTAGGTTAATTTATTTAAAAATTCATAACTCTAAATCTAAAATATTCTTCAGAAAAAATTTATAACTAGCAGAAAGCCAATAAGATTTGCTAAAGAATAGTATAATTATGATTTAATATGCTTTAACAGTCAAACACTGTGAAATATCCATTTCAAATTTTCTCTTAAGGTGGCCAAAACTGGAACGTCTACCCTATTGCATTAAAATGATTTATTTTGGCTGAAAATTCATTAAAATGTCTTAAAAATATAATATTAGTGTGTCCAAAACTGGTGCATAGAAGTGGCCAAAACTGGTGCACAGAAGTGGCCAAAACTGGTGCACAGAAGTGGCCAAAACTGGTGCACA